>CM074968.1:2552280-2570699 GCA_037577455.1 Pangasius macronema | reverse complement strand
AATCTAGACGCTAATGTATTGTTTCTCAATCTGTACTTATAGCGCAGTCTAATCTAGACGCTAATGTATTGTTTCTCATTCTGTACTTATAGCGCAGTCTAATCTAGACACTAATGTATTGTTTCTCATTCTGTACTTATAGCGCAGTCTAATCTAGACACTAATTGCTTTTTTTCAATATAATCTCAGCACAGTCTAATCTACACACTAAAGTATTGTATGTTATTCCGTAGTTTCAGCATGGTCCAATCTAGATACTAATTGCTTTTGTCAATATTGTAACCTCAGCAGAGTCTAATCTAGAGATCTACATCTTATCTTCACTAATGTAATTTCAGGATCTAATCTAGGGCATGGGATTTTATGTCAAATATTTTCACAGTTGATGTCACAGATTTATGTCTAATTTCAGCCAGAGACTAATCTAAAGAGTACTGTCTTATTTTCCAATTCAGTATCAGTCTAATCTAGAGACTAGAATATTGTTTTTTTTGTATTTTCTGCACTAGTCTAGAGTGAGATCTCAGCTCAGTCTAATCTAGGGGGGGAAATTGTATCGTAATCTATGTCTAAAATTATTACATTGCACTGCAATACTGCATACTCTTCTATTAATTAAACTTATTAGAAATTACTTCCAATTTTAGTATCTAATCTGAACATCTCATTTTCAAGTATGGAATATCAGGACAGTCTAATCTAATAATGTCCTGCTCCTGTTCGAATCCTCAGCACAATCTAAACTAGATATCACTATTTTATTTCCATAAACTAATGCCCTATTTCCAACCAGTAAATCTAATCTCTTGACGAATCTAAGCATTGTCTAATGTAATGACTAATGTCTTATTCTCAATCACGCAATCTCAATCTCTCGTCATTATTGGGATAGACGTTGGATTCGAACCTGAGTGAGACTCTCAATACAGTCTAATCAAGAGGCGAACGTTTAATTTCCAATAGTATAGTCTCTCTCACCCTAGTCTAATCTAGCTAATCTAGAAATTACTACTCACAGCTCTCAATACATTACAGTTAACAGGGGGTATTTACCACTGGGTGATGATGTCAGACTGACATCAGACAGACAATCCAGCATCCCATTCCCCACCCCCTTGGCTAGGTCCAATTTCATTCCGTTCCTTTTGAAGTGACACGAAAAGCACCCTGGGTTTTCCCTCACCCACATGCCAGAAAAAGACTGGCTTGTTATTAGCGGACTGCTGGGGTTTGGCACAGCTGCCGAATAAGCCTGCGTATATGTGTGTGTGTGTGTGTGTGTGTGTGTGTGTGTGTGTGTGTGTGGGTATTTCTCTGTGTGTGGGTATTGGTGATACTCCAGAGAGCTGCTGAGTGACATAAAGTTGTTACAAAACGCTGGGTGTGAAATGGCTGAGATGTTTTTTGCCGTAGGTAATGCTTATGGACACAGAGTTGCTCGGACACTTCAGAGTGAACAAAACATTTACATCAGAATTTTTTTACATTAAACATTTCTGCAGCTTTTTGACCAAAATCCACTGTGAGGATTCTGGTTGAGAATGCAACCAGAACAGATGGTTTGGATTGGTGTTAGTAAGAAAACTGACAGAATCATGATCATGAAATCTAAATGGACTCAAATAGTATTACTTTTTGAGGGAATACAAATAATGGCACCCATTGTCCCATTTAGCAGCAAGGCTGGATTAAAAAAGTAATAATTTACGCATAGCTCCCTAAAGGAAATCCGAGTTAATCCAGATTTCGGCACTGTTCCAATCCCCCGCCTCTTTCTTATTTTCGACAGCAGAGGTGGCCTTGAAATCAAGGCCACAAGCATGGTTTGACTGGCATACTGAGCCAGGCATTTCACATTTCATACAACAGAGGAAGAAAAATATAACACCAACCTCTCCGTTTTATGGAATCGGTTTTGTACTGGTGAGCGTGAAGGAAGAGAGGGTAAAGAAAGGGATTGATGAGATGTGGATAATTCCTAAAAGACATACACAACCTACACATCTACACTATCTTTTGACAAATCCTTGATAGATTAAATGTTAACATCATCAGAATATAGAGATATGAGCCTGTGGACATCTAAAGTAGTTGATGATTCTCAAGAGGTAAACTCTGTATTGAGGAAAAGAACACAATTTAAAGCTTTCCATTGGTGGAGATTTGGTTCTGAGTTTTTGCGAGGATGAATAGATAGCCAAGAGTTGGCAGTGATGATCAATAACGTGTGGATATGTATGGAAAACGGCAGAGATAAGGAACTACAGTGAGCATGGAAGGCTTTGCTCTCTAAACCCAATGCCAAACTCCATTGTAATAAAATTCTGTAACTCAATATGCCACCTAATCCCAATTAACAGCATAGAACGGTACAACTCCTGCCCTCGTGAAATAAAAACGGTTCTTGGCGCAATCATTCCGTCACTCACTCCTGCTGATCTCAGATCTGTTTTATTAAATGTCAGAGAGTTTAACAGCCAAAACAGTTTCTCAGTTCCGGTTACAGATCAGAGTCAGTCAGTGGAGGTAGATAAAAAGTCATTGTATTCAGGCTTATAGAGGGAAAAAAATCCATCAGGAAAACCAGGAAACGTCTAGGAACAGGTGAAGTAGCAGATATCGGAAACTGGAATCTTCGAAATGCTGGAACCGCAAATAAAGTAAAGAGGCTCAGAAGACGCGATGAGACGTGCTAAATAAGGGCAGTGATTGGGGGCATGGATGGGGTAGAGCTAAATCAGAAAGCAGTAAGTAAACAGGAAGCTTTTTTTTTTTATGGGGTTCTGAGAGTAGAGCCCTGAAACTTTCTGACTATTGCATTACATTCTTTACTTATGATCTTACACCCAGTTTGAGAATGTTGTAATGCACAAGCATGTAGACAATTATCGAGCAAAATTTGTGCACGTTTTATGTAAACTGTGACTAAAATAAGCACTACAGGTCAACTGGATAATTTTTTAAACCAATATCTTAATTTTAATACCAATGTATCCTGATTGGTCTTTACCAGTTGCTGATATTCTTACAAATACTTTTTGTATTGGAACTTTTTCAGCAAAAATGTATATTTATTTATGCAAATGAGGTTTTGTCTAATTAAGTATGCATTCATTTGTTGTTGTTGTTGTTGTTGTTGTTAGAAATATTTATTTTATTGTGATGACGCTCCCAAGAGAAAGACTTTTGCAGAATTTTTTTTGTCTTTAATGTCTATTTCAGAAAATACTGTAAATCCAACAATAATCTACATTTTGGGAAGTTTCTCTGTAATGTCTTTATCATTAGGGAAAGGAATGAACATATAAGTTTCATGAATGCAGGTAAGTTTCAGAGATTTTTGGCTCTGAATGTAGAACAAAATTGATTCGGAGATAAAAAGCTTTAAAAATACAATGTTGTTTAACGCGTTTCCACTCTAGCTAGTGTGGTTTATTTGGTTTATAAAGGAAAGTAACATGTATGTCGTAATGACACGTAAATTGACATATGTACACACATATATCTACATATATATACAGAGAGAGAGAGAGAGGCAGTGTGATGCTCTGGGCAATGTTCTACTGGGAAATCTTGGTTCCTGGCATTCATGTGGATGTTACTTTGACTTGCATCACCTAGTACCAAGTACACCCCTTCATGGCAACGGTGTTCCCTAATGGCAGTGGCCTCTTTGAGCAGGATAATCCTTCCTGCCACACTGCAGAAACTGTTCAGGAATGGTTTGAGGAACATCACAAAGAGTTCAAGGTGTTGACTTGGCCGTCAAATTCCCCAGATCTCAATCCGATTGAACATCTGTTGGTTGTGATGGACAAACAAGTCCGATCCATGGAGGCCCCACCTCACAACTTACTTTAAAGGACTTAAAGGATCTGCTGCTAAGGTCTTGGTGCCAGATACCACAGCACACCTTCAGAGATCTTGTGGAGTCCATGCCTTGACGAGTCAGGGCTGTTTTGGCAGCACAAAGCGGACCTACACATTAGGCAGGTGGTTTTAATGTTATGATTGATCAGTGTATGTCTACTTTATATTTCTACAATTTATTTATACATTCAGCTGTTTCACCGTCTATAGCTATACTTACGCTCTTTCTAATGGTTCTAATGGTTCCTCTTTATGAAATATAAAGATGTGCTGGTATTAAATATCACCCTGGATGATATTTAGGGAAAAAGTACAGGATGAGTCGATGATGCAGTGCTCTCTGGCAGGTGTGTTTTATGGCGTGATGGTTTGTGTTGCATGGTGTCTTGGAGTTAAAGGAATGGAGATTGATTAGTGCTGGGGGACATCAGGAGGAGGAGAAACTCAGGTTTATTTCACTAAATAGCCAATCAGTGGGAGCAGTGTGAGTTTATATACTGGACATATATCAGTCGCACACTTCATGCCAAACCTCATTGGCCTTATTGGGATATACAGTCAGGATTTGAAATGAAGCAATCAAGATGTGATTGAAGTGTAGAAGTTTTAATTCAAGGAGTTTAATAAAAATATTGCATTAACTATTTAGGAAACGTAATTGGAGAAACTAACATAGGATTAGTTTTAATACTTGGGTGCAAATTCTTTGCAGTTAATGATTGCCTGAAGTCTGGAGACCATGAACATCATCAAATGCTGAGGTTCCTCCCTTGAGATGCTTTTCCAGGGCTTTTTACTGGCCGCCTTCAGTTGCTGCTTGTTTGTGGGTCTTTCTGCCTTCAGTCTTGTCTTCAGTAAGTGAAAAGCAGATCAACTGGGTTGAGGTCATCGGACATTTAAGAACCTTTAATTTCTTTGCCTCAAGAAGCTCTTGGGTTGCTTTCGCGGTAAGTTTGGGGTCAGTATCCATCTGTGCTGTGGAGCGGCGTCCTATCAGTTTTGTAGCATTTGACCGAATCTGAGCAGAAAGTATAGGTATATAGTATAGTATACTTCAGAATTCATCCTGGCACTTCTGTCAGCAGTCACATCATCAATAAACACCAGTGACCCAGTTCCAGTGGCAGCCATACATACCCATGCCATAACACTGCCTCCACCATGTTTGACAGATGATGTGGTATGCTTTGGATCATGAGCCCTTCAACACTTGGAATCAACTCCAGACCTTTTATCTCCTTCATTTGCCATGAATTAACAAGGTAACAGGCCACATTTGGCCATGAAATAACAGAAAAATGGCTGTAAATTCCTAATGGTTAATGCAATTTTTTTTTGTTAAACCATTAAATTAAAGCTGAAAGTCTACACTTCAATCACATCTTGATTCCTTCCTTTCAAATCCATTGTGGTGGTGTGCAGAGGCAAAATTACGAAAAAATTGTGTCACTGTTTAAATGCTTACGGACCTGACTGTACATTAACTTTTAACTTTTATATGTATGGATGTAAAAATGCAGAAAATGCAAGAATGTGTATCTGAATCATAAAGCTGTGCTTTAAAGTTTAATTTTCATTAAAAAAAAAGAAGAAAGAAGAGAGTACTGCTCTGTTTAAGGGGAGAAAATATACTTTATATAAAAAAAAGTTCACATATTTCATGTTATTTATTTAGTTTCATTTATGTATAATCAGATATATTAGATGGTTATATCAAAACAAACAAACACACAAAAAACATGAGAGAGAGAGAGAGAGAGAGAGAGAGAGAGAGAGAGAGAGAACTATTCTTTATCATGGAAAAAATAAAAAAATAAAACAAAATGTAAACACTACTTTCTTTATAAAAAAGGGGGGGGGAATCCTGCATGTTCATATATTTCATGTTATTATCATTATCATAACTATTATTATTATTATTATTGTTGTGTTGTTGTTGTAGCAGTATGTTACAATATACAATCACATGTCATCACACGTGTTGACGTCATGAAACCACGTGATTCCTTCCCTGCTTGGTTCCTTACTAACTAGCATGCATACTATTTTGACACTATTTAGTCCGGAAGTAGTCTGCTCGGTTGTTTTACTGCAATATTCATACTCAATTCCAGTACTGAAAAAAGTTAATAGGGCTCATTTCAAATGTACATCCTATTAAGTATGTAAGTATGCGTTTTATTTTTGCTTTTAAAGGCGTTTAAGTCACGCAGCGTCTATTGCAAGTAGTGCGCAAGTGTCCTGTCGCCATGGCGACTAGTGAACGCGCGACTGATGACGTAGCGACGTAGCGTTCAACTGTATTTTGCCGTAAGATTTTGCACACAAGTGTCGGTTTATACAGCGCCTGTGTGATGTTTGCTAGCCACGCCCAGCTCGAACGCGATTGGTCCGCGCGCGTCGCTCCAGGGAGCCAATCAGAAAGTGCCGTCTTTAGTCCAGTTTAAACTCCAGCTGGACTGGGATGAGGAGAAGAGGTGACCCTTCTCCTTTCCCAGCACTTCCTCTTGCTCTCTGTCTCTTCATTTTTCTTCAGGAATAAATCACGCTAAAGAGGGTTTAGGAGGTTTTTAGGTGGCTTAGGGGATTTGGGGATTTGGACACATCTTGAAACATGAAGAAACAACTCCATGTGCACAGAAGCTCATAATTTGTACAGAACTGACGCTACAACAGATAAAAAAAAAAAAAAAAGTGATTTCATTTTGGTTCTTTGGATCATCCAGGTGGACATGGCGTACCATGCGCCGTACTTCCCTCTGCTGGGGTGTGGGAGGCCTCTGATGGAGCAGATCACCGGGAGCGGCATCATGATCTCCAGCCCTTCATCTTCATCATCATCTGTTCATCATCACCTCCAGCACGTGGAGAAAGAGGAAGAAGAAGAGGAGGAAGAGGAGGAGGAGGAGGAAGAGGAGGAAGAACCGGTGGTGCACCTGGAGGGCATGGAGCTGTGGAGGCAGTTCCACCGGATCGGCACTGAAATGGTCATCACAAAGTCGGGGAGGTAAACAAGCAAACAAACTAATAAACAAACATGACACAGTTTTGTTTGAATGTGCAGATATGAGACCCAGAGCCGTGTGTGTGTGTGTGTGTGTGTGTGTGTGTGTGTGTGTGTGTGTGTGTGTGTGTGTGTCATTTTTGGAATTATTAAAAAAGCGGTGTGGGACCTGCAGTAAGAAACCCAAGACAGATGTGTGTAATGTCAAAATTCTTTAAAAAAAAAAGAAAACTACCTTTTATAGGGCAAAAAACAAACAAATAAACAAACAAACAAATAAATAAAAATACGTACTACTTCCTTTATGAAACCTCACGTCAGAAATTCTTAAAGTTTATTGTAACGAATGATAGAAAACTAGTCCCTTTATAGGGGAATAACATCATGTTCTCATATGTTTCATAAGCAGCACTTATAAAGTAATTCAGCTGCCACTTTCCCACGTGAGAAATGATAAATACACGCAGGTCCCATGGTGTGACTTTAGGAAGCGCTGAAGAATCCTGCGTGAGAGTCAGATCCGTGCCGAAACGCCTGAAACGGGGTTTTCTTTAACATCCTGTAATTATTCAAATGCACAGTGGGACCTACACGTTGATCATTTGATGTAACGCAGCCCCCATCTCAGAGTAACGAGAAAAATCACGTCACACACACGTCAGATCCGGTTCTAAATATTAAAGCTGCAATAGAGCACATAGGAGTTCTAAATGCATCTGTCAAGATCCGATATCACACATGAGCTGTTCACTTCACCCAGATGTCTAATTAATATATATATTAATCTTATAGAACTTTAATAATTATATTTCATGTAAATGGCAGCTAAAGTTCCTTATATCGTGTTACATCTTTGATTATTACTCAATCCTTCAAATGTGCACTTTTTTTGAAAAAATTTTTTAGTTATTAAAGATGCAATATGCAATCTTGAACTTACAAACACATCTCTCCGAACAACATGTCTGAAGACCCATAACTCTACAGTTAAATCGTAATATAAATAAGATTTTCGCCTCATGTTTCGCCTTCAGTTCACACCTCTGCCTTTTGTTCAATGTTTTAACTATTAAAGATGCGGTATGGGACCTGTACGTTATAAACACATCAGATTTATAGAAAAATTAAATATTATATTCAAGCTATCGTTCCATGTGTTACACATTCAGCAATTCTGCAATATAAGTGAAATTTACACACACGTTATTTAATTGAAATGCATTATTTAAAAATATTAAAGCGGCAATATGCCACAAGTCATTTCTAAACAGAGTAACACAGCTCTAAACACGTATAACTTAATAATTATATATATTAAAAAAAATGGAAGCTGATTTCCCCATGTATCCCATGTTGTAAGTTAAATTTCCACACTTTTCTCCCATGACTTATAGTGCAGTGTTTAATATTGTTCCGAAATATTAAAGCTGCAGTATGGTACCTATAACGTACCGCTTATAAGCGTATCTCTCTAAGTAACATTGCTGATAATCATCTCAGGAGACGAGAAGATATCATTAGTAACTGTACGAATGACATTACATTACATTACATTACACACGCTATAGGTTACATACTGCATCTTTAATAAATACTGAAGGACACAATGTGTACGTCAGAATTTCCGGTCCAGGTTTTATTCGATTTTCCGCCTTCATTTTGTGTAAAATGTGAACAGAACCTATGACATGCCTCTGTCAGAGGCGTCTTATTGTCCATTTACACACAATTTGGTGATTTTAATGATTAAAGATGCCATAAACGTCTCTCAGGCTAACACAGACATGTTGTTTTTTTTCGTCTCTGAGGCGGATGTTTCCTCCGCTGCGTGTGCGCTGCAGCGGTCTGGAGCGGAGAGCGAGCTACGTGCTGCTGATGGACATGGTGTCGTCGGACGGCTGCAGGTACAAGTTTCATCACTCGCGCTGGACGGTGGCAGGAAAAGCCGACCCCGAGCTTCCCAAGCGCATGTACGTTCACCCGGACAGCCCGGCCTCCGGCGAGCACTGGACGTCCCGAGTGGTGACGTTTCACAAGCTGAAACTGACCAACAACATCGCCGACAAGCACGGATTCGTGAGTAATAATCACTCAAATATCAGCAAAAATCAAAGAAGAAAAATGTAAGAAAAAAGTGTTTTTCTCTCCTCTCACAGAAACAGCGCTAGTTGCTCCAGTATGTTCTGTTATGTCTGTATCCACTACATGATGTTTGGGCCATAATATATAAATAAATATTTTGTGATTTAAAAAAAATTATTTATTTAACAGCAGTTGCTACAGTGTTATGTCTGAATTTTACTCCACTCGTGTTTATTATGACTAGTGTTCGAGGTTAAATCAGCGTCACCTGCTGAAGAAAGAGAAAATAGTAAATAAAAATAAATAAATAAATAAAAATAAGACTTATTATTTTCAGTAAATGACAGCTATGAATGTCAAAGGTTGCCAGATAATCCAGATAAATTACATTTATTTAGTTTTTTTTATTCCATGTTTTTTTTTAATTGAGTAAATTTTAAATACAGGTGCGTTATAATCATTTGCCTTCGCCTGATTTCCATCGAACGTTAGACTGTTATCCTGTTCGTCATTCGCTGATACTGAGACAATGCATCAGATGTGAGGAGAGCAATAGTTTGCGCACCCTTAAGACAAAATCACGATCATAATCAACAAAAGTGATATTCGCAAAAAAAGAAAAAAAATCTAAATTACGTCACTTCACAGCTGATATCTTCTTTTCTGAATATAATATAATATAATATAATATAATATAATATAATATAATATAATATGATATTCTTCGACTTTTTAACAGCCTTCAGACTCATAAATCCTCTCAGTAATTTTTTTTTCATCCAAGATTAAAGTATGCAAACTTTTGTGATGTATTAAGTAATACACGCTTTTATTAATATTAAAACTAGTTCAAAAGCTAATAAAACTTAACAATATATGATTTAATATATAATACGTAATGAATAATATTTAAACTTCGTATTTATTCCATGTTTCTTTATTACTTTTGTGAGATGAACGTCTGAGGGAACTTACTGAGTAATAGTTTGGATGCTTGAGTGAAATATGAGCAGTTATTTAATGTAGTTATGTATATTGTTTGGTTTTGTGGGAAAATTCGTATCGTACTCATCACAGTAATCCTGTAATTTCCCTTTATTCGGAGTAACGTTAGTGCAGCAGGCGGAACAGAGCATCAGTATGATGAAGAAATATTTCTACCATAATATCACGAAAATATTATTCCCATGTCCAATATGTTTGTTAAAATACCAGCACAGGAGATGGTGAAAAATCAGAGGAAGCATTTCTACATGATGAATTACTGGAATCTAAGAGCGATTCTTTTAACACAAAAAAAAAAAGAAAAGAAAAAAAGTGCGTCTACATTAAGTGATCTACTGTGATTCTGTCCTTCACTGGAGTTTCACTGCTGATCATTTGTGCTTTTATTTTGGAAGGTTTTCTGTAAACGGCTCTAGAGTTTTAGCAGAAATTATGTTTTTTATTAAATTTTTTATACATTTTTACTATGGTATTTTTCTCGTTCTAGACCATTTTGAACTCCATGCATAAATACCAGCCGCGGCTGCACGTGGTGAGAGCCGACGATCTCCTCAAGCTTCCCTACAGCGCCTTCAGGACCTTCGTGTTTCCCGAGACCGAGTTCATCGCCGTCACTGCTTATCAGAACGACAAGGTTCCTCTCTCACGCTCGGCTCACTTCATCCCCTGCTTCGTTCACCACCATGTGACCTTATAATAATTTACATCTGCTCCCTTTGCAATAATAATAACAAACTATTATTATTATTATTATTATTATTATTATTATTATTATTATTATTATTATTATTATTAAGTCAGAGATAACAGTTTTCCACTTCATTTATTTTTGTTTAGAAATATATATCTATAAATCTACAAATATTTCCTTGTATTTATTACATAATAATAATAATAATAATAATAATAATAATAATAATATATTTATATAATAATTATATAATAATAATAATATATTTATATAAATAATATAATTATAAATAATAATTTATAATATATAATCTATAATAATTAATAATAATCCAATGCCCAAAATCAAATCTTGTAAAAAATGAAAAAAAATAATTTTGGAGCTTGATTTTGTTGTTGTTGTTTTTCAGGGTTGATTTTAATTAATTAATCCATAAAAGCAATACACTTTGTCTGCAGAAATCGCAACACACTGTATACTAATGTATATATTAATCCACACACAATATTAATGATCCTTTCTTTTTTCTTTCTTCTTAACACCTAAACTAGTACGAATGAAATCTGACCTTCATTAATGTGATCATGTAGCAGGTTAAATCTTTATCTCATTAAACACAGTTACTCTGTAATTATATATTTATTATTGATTCTATGTTTATGTGATATGATCAGCACGCCGAGTGGAAGGAGGAGAGGCAGTGAGCTGATCATGTTTTTGTGTTGAACAGATAACGCAGCTGAAAATCGATAATAATCCGTTCGCGAAGGGATTCCGGGACACGGGAAACGGGAGGAGGGAGAAAAGGTCAGACTTCGGCATGACGTAGTGTAGCTCAGGTCCAAAGGGGAGAAAGGGGTAGCTAAATGACTGAATGAATAAATAAATAAATAAATAAATAAGAAAATACATATTGAATGAATGAATGAATGAAAAATATATTTTCCATTAGAAAGCCTGTAGTGCTGCAGTTCAAGGCCAGAGACGTGGAGCAGAATAAAGACGGCGGATCCTCAGACGATTCGTCCTCCGATCGTCCCGCAAGTTTCCTCCAAGTTCCAACAGTCGCAGCAACGACACGGAAAGGTTACGAGTCTATTTTATTATTAATTATTATTATTATTATTATTATTATTATTATTATTATTATTATTGTTGTTGTTGTTATTGTTATTATTATTATTATTATTGTTATTATTATTATTATTATTATTATTATTATTGTTGTTGTTGTTATTGTTATTGTTATTATTATTATTATTATTGTTATTATTATTATTATTATTATTATTATTATTATTATTATTATTATTATTGCTGCTGTTGTTGTTGTTATTGTTAACTGTTGAATCATTTGGTTTGTATTTTTATTATTCTGTACTATTATGAGATGATACCCCCTGTAGTGTCAATAAAAGAAGTGATAGAAATAAATAATATAAACACAAAATCACACAGAACAAACAAACAAACAAACAAACAAACAAATAAATAAAGGGATGGATTAATATGTACATAAGGTAAATAAATAAATAAATACATATTTAAATGAAAAAACAAAAACTAAGAATGAAATAACTAAATAGACAATAGACTAAATAAATAAATAAATAAATAAATAAATAAATAAATAAATAAATAAATGGGAGGTTAGACAATAGATATAGACATAGGTATAAATAAATAAAAAATAAATAAAAATTTAACTACAAAAAATAAATGAATAAATAATCAAATATGTGAGTAAACAAACAAAACTGTTGTTAAATAGAGAGACAACGGATAATAAATATGTAGCTATATAAATAAATAAATAGACAGGCAGAGATAAATAAACAATAAATGAATAAACAAGCTAACAGATAAATAATAAGGCATTGACACGTGTGGGTGATTTCTTGCGCAGACGTTTGCGAGAGCGACAGCGGGAGTGACGCGGACGTGGAGAGCTCGAGCCTTCAGACCAAACTGCACTCCAGAGAAATCTCCTCCACCAGCCACGAGCTGAAAGACACGCGGCCGGTCAGAGGCGGAGAGACGCCGGTGTTGGACCTGAACGCTGTCCCTCTGCACGCCGAGCACTTCACACGGACTCTGGACGAGCGTCTCCTCCATCGCTGCTGCTTTGCAGGACAGCAGCTTCTCGCCGGCGTGAGAAGAACGTCACGCTTTCTGCCAAACCAAAGCTGCGTGAACTTCTGGACGGCTGCTGCTCCAGCTGCTGGAGGAAGCATCAGGGGCTACAGCTACGGCGCCATGGAAACTTCACGCCAGGGCATTCTGGGAAATTTCCCACTGTGCCTTCAGCAGCCTGAAACGACCTCGCAGGTACGACTTCATCAGTGCGTCCATGACGATCCACACCAATCAGGATTAAAACCACGATATCAGTGTGCAAAAATAACGTGATGTTTCAGGACCATGTTCATGTGCCATTATGTATTAATAATAATAATAATAATAATAATAATAATAATAATAATAATAATAAACATACATTTTGTTTTCATGTCCTCAATGACTAAATAATAAATGGATAATAACTAATAAATAATAAAATGTAAATAATAAATAATTGTTGTGGTGTAATACACAATACACACAAGGTAATATAATGCTGCATGGAGTTTACAGATATTGAAATATAATATTTATTATATTAAAATAATTTATAATATTTTTAAAGAGCTAATTTGTATTATGATTCACCAAATATAAAAACACTTAAGCTGATCGTGTACGTTTTTTTTTTTCGGTGCAGTCCAAAGGAAGAAAATATATAAAAAAAAGAGTTTTAAAAAATTATAAAATTTTATAAGACAATTTATTAATTAATGCTTAAGTACTTAATAACTTATCAGTAATTAATCATATGCTTATTAATATTAAATTACTGTAACCATGAAACCATAAAATATCATTTTAAATCTTTAAAAAATGTAAATAAATTTTTTATCTACATGTATTAGTGTCATACACTGTCATTATTATTATTATTATTATTATTATTATTATTAAGGCATTTCATACATAAGCTCAAATATGAGTTTAAGACTTTTTATAGGTTTATGAATAAACTGCGAACCTACAACCATGTCAATCAATACTGATACTGAAATACTGTGATGTCATCGCTCTGATTTTTATTTACAGAAACGCTTATAAATGCTGTGCAGTGTGTGATACTCAAATTCCATGTTCAAAAATAATCTTCATAAAAAAAAATTATTGCAATGAAATAGTGTCCATGAAGTGAAAAAAATGATGACGTCATTACATTAAATTGTAAATCATGAGTGTTTTAAGGCGGTTAATCGAGTGTATATTATATTATATTATATTATATTATATTATATTATATTATATTATATTATATTATATTGATACTTCGAAATGATGTGGAAATATCCTGAGGTGTTATTGATCTGGTTTCATAATTTCAGAATTTGTTTTTTAAAAACAAAAAAGTGTTTAAAAAAAACAAAAACAAATGGTGGATTCTGTGCTGTCTGTAAAGAACAGAAAAATAAAAATAAATGATAAAACAAACAAACAAACAATTATTTATTTATTTATTTATTTATAATTTTATTTTATTTTATTTGTTATTTTTTCTTTTTTTCCAAGCCAAATAGTCACATATATAAATAATAATATATTTATAAAATTTGACAATAACTGAAAATAATAATATTTAAAAAAAATAGCAAAAATGTAATAACAGCTGAACAAAAACCAAATAAATATTATTTAAATGTATATTGATGTTTTTTTTTTTTTTGCATCTTAACCATCATAAGCAAAGTCCTGATCTGTATCGAGAAATTCACACATTGTTATTCATTTCACGCTTTTCGTGAAATCGTTTTGTTTTCTTCAGTATTAAACATGGATTCTGTACTGAACTGAATATGTTTTTGTTGTTTAATATTCAGGCTCTGATCATCTCTCACTGCTACCCGTATAACTGTATGCTGGCGGCTCCGTGGACTCAGCGGCTGCTCAGCGCTCCTGCTGCGAGCCCCCGGCCGCGCTGCGCCCCGTACCCTCTCCCCCACGCCTCACACACACACACACACCTGCTGCAGCCCAAACGCCACGCTTCAGCCCGAGCCCAGCCCGAGAGCAAAGTCAGCAGGGGTCAGAGGTCACCGACGCCACCTTCCACCTAAAAAAAAACCCTTACGCTGATTTAATCAGAACTGAACAGCAATAAAACTTCACACCTGTGACTGAAGTGTGAAGGAGAAATCATGAGGTGTAGAATATGAGTGGGACTCGAATCCCTCGAGAAAGCGCTCACCTGGAAAGAGGGAGAACAGGGTAAGACGAGCCACTTCTTCTTCATTTCATATTCTTCCTGGACAGCAGGACGGCTCAGTCTGAGCGGTGAGAAATAAACGGATGGAGCTACAGCGCCAGTTTTGCTTTATGCACTTTGTGTAGAAACATTTTGGACCAAAGCCTAAAAGAACGACAGTAAAAAAATAAACTTCACATGACGAAGACTAACTGGTAGGAAGGAAAGCTGATTCCGAGTCGGATTCAACAATTCAGCTTTATTTAAAAATAAATAAATAAATCACTTATCCGGAATTAAAAAAAAAAAGTATTAGTATTATTATTAATATTAGTGTGTTTTGATTGTACAAAATCCTGAATTATTAGACAAATAAAATATAAAGTTTAAGGAAAATGTTAAATATCCTTTGGATACACATTACACTTATTTTTAAAGTACATTATGGGGAATAAATAAATAAATAAATAAATAAATAAATAAATAAATAAATAAACACATCAAGTGTTCACAAACTTTTGGCCATATAGTGTGTGTGTGTGTGTGTGTGTGTATATATACACACTAAATCTAAAAAAAATAATAAAATAAGTGCAAAACATACAAAAAGCTCCACTTGATGCATCTTAAATTGTTCCTGTTTGACTTTTCTCTGAACTCATTACAACCCTGAACTTATAAGAAAATATAACAATCATATTCTTGGACTTAAATATTCTTTATTTTATCATGAAACCTTCAAATGAGCCGAAATGACTAAAATAATAATGAATTGTGAATTATTTGGAGTGGCTCGTCTTACCCGGTTCTCCTCTACACTCTGTAACTCATCTACAGTAAATTCAGTCTGAATAAATGTAAATGTAAAATATGAAGATTCGGCTATTTATTATTTGCTGTTTGGCAGATACGTGTGCATGAGTAATATATTGTAAGAGAAAAAGTGAAAGATATATTAAATGGATTTGTTGCCTAATAAAGTGTCTGGATTTGTATACAGGACTGTGTGTGTGTGTGATTCTGTTACTGTGGCATTTTACTGAACTTCAGCATCACGTGCATTAAACGAGGCCCAGAGCTGAGGAGGGTTTCACGGGTCGCTCGTCCGTAGACATCAACTACAGTTTATTTTTGATATGCTCATATTTATCTAGATTTTCTTAATTGCAGTAATATTGCGTTGTATCATCTGAGTCATTTTTGGCCCAATGCTGTCATGCTGGAGTCATTTACCAAAAACATTTTCATTATCTGTATAGCTTTTTTTTTTTTTTTTTAATGAAACCACATTATTGTTCAAAATTTATTTCAAAGAGATTATTGTGGAAGAGCAGATTCATATCTAATTATTATTATTATTATTATTATTATTATTATTATTATTATTATCTCACAGTAAGAATGATGAGCTGTTTACCGTTTTACATCATTAAAGGTAAGCATTTAAAAATAAAATAATTTAAAAGCTATTTTTTTAGTATTTATTTTACTCAGCCTTAAATGCCACTGATTAATGAAATCATTTATTTAATAGAATCTTTTTTTTTTTAATCATAGATTTGGGTTTTATTCAACTAATCAGAGCATTAATGAGGCTTTCGTGACGTTAAAATGAGAGCAAGCTTAAAAATAAACTACTCTGACCATAACCCTAATCTGCATAGGCTTCACTAGTGGGTTAAAAAAAAGTCGCTTTTGTTGCGTCATCAATGTGCGACGCACTGAACAAACGCTGAAATGATGACTTGAAATAGAATTAACATGCTCATTTAGCCGTCCAGTTTATGTTTATTTAGTATAAATGTAAATTCTATATTTGTATTAATTGTATAAAAATAATAAATATATTCGACACTATTATGACAAGTGAATTAAACGTTAGGAATATTGTAACAGCGTCTCGTGTTATTTTTCCACCCGTATTCCGACGAGCCCCGGCTCCTGTTCTGTGATTGGCTAGTTTTCTGCGACGGCGCAGTAGTAAGTGTTATGGGTAATATTAACAATATCTTTGGAAACAGTATATATTTTCTTAAATTAAACAATAAAGTATAAAGGTAACTACATCGCTAAACCACATGACACTTGTTAATGACAGGCAAAGATTACAGCGCGCTCGCGTCATGCAAGACGAGTGTCTTTCGAGCGCGCGGTGGAATTATCCGTTTCTATGGAAACATAAAACGTGACCGAACAAAACTCTAATGTAATTAAAAAATGTAACTAAAATAAATATCTATTTACAATTTGATCTAAAGAATATATATATATATATATATATATATATATATATATATATATATATATATATATATATATATTTTTTTTTTGTAGTTTGGTGGAATAACGAACTTTACATTGTTAACGCGTCATCACGAGGAGTTCGCTGATTGGCCAATCTCGCTGTCGATACGAACTCGGAGCCAATCCAAACTCAGGAGGCGGGACTTGTCGAAATACGGGTAGCGCCGCTGAGGCTTGCGCGGTTAGCATGAGAGCTAGCTGGCTGTAATGAGGGGATTGTAGACAGAGACACAGAGACACAGAGACTTCGCCATGTCTCACATTTCTGTGAATTATGTGTTGTTAGGCGGACAGTTTTTCTTGCTCGTCTCGGTGCTGCTTTTGCAATGCCTGGAAGGGATTCACTCTGAAAACAACACCACACCCGGAAACAGAGAGACGACAACAACTACAACTACAACAACAACTACTACTACTACTACAACTACAACTACAGCTGCGTCTACTACAGTCACAGCTCTGTTCACACAGCAACCTGAAGAAAATGTCACATCCAGTAACATCACGACAGCAGAGGGCAATTTAGTGTGCCTCGTCATACTTATGTCGGGAGGTAGAGGCCACCAGGAGACAGCCATGGACATTCACTAATTAGTGCTCCTGAAATCAAAACCCTTCCTTCAGACCTGTTTGGACCTGTTCCTTAGTATCATCAACACTAATACTACAGAATATGTAGACAAAAATACAAAGAATACTTTTGGGCATGTTCTCATTTCAATGTTATTTTCTGATGACTCATCCAGTACTATTCTTGTTGTCATCCAATGAAATGCTTTGTAGAAGGTTTTGTCCCGCCCCCAGGGGCGCGTCTTGCTCCTCGCAAACATGGCTTATCAGTGCGTTTTCGGCTGAGCATCTTCCCACACACGATTTGCTTCTCCAATCTGACAGGCATTTTGTAATTAAAATTTTTTTGGAGGAACGTCCGAAATTGATCGTTGTTCCGAGAACGCAATTTTAAAAGTCTTTATACGCCGTCCTCCATTAGAAAGCGTCAGTATTCTCATTTTATCTGTCACTCAGTAGGGTATTGCATGATATACTGTACAGTTCCTCCACGCGATAAGAATTTGTCGTCCTGCAATATTGGGGCAGTCGTGGCCTAATGGTCTGAGAGTGGGACTTGTAACCTGAAGGTGAACCTGAAGGTGGTGGGTTCG
>CM074968.1:2541484-2552180 GCA_037577455.1 Pangasius macronema | reverse complement strand
TTGGATGGGTTAAATGCAGAGAACAAATTCCGAGTATGGGTCACCACACTTGGCCACAAAGTCACTTCACTTCACTTGATGATATAGTTGAAGACGTGTTTTTACGCGCCGCAATGTGGACATCTCACACGTAGGACTAGAACAAGCAGGGCAGAAGGCGGAGCTCCGACCCTTAAAAAATAAGGAAGTGGATCGGATATAGAAGATCAGACGTGATCAGATCAGATGGATCTCGAGACTGTATGCTGATGTGGCTTGTGGCCAAAGAAAAATATATAGTCGAAGTATAGTTACTATTTTCTTATCGTCATTTATATCGCTAAACTTTTTGCTGTTATTTAGCTACTTCACTAAGCTACTAATCTGGAACGCTATTGGCTGTTGTGTAAATCAGCCAATAATCAATCAACCAACTAACAATCGAACAAAAATTCTTGGATTCACTGTGTTAAAAGATCCATATTCGGCCACGTCGTAACCTCCTGGCAGAGGTGACCAGGTACTGGTAAATTTCCACAACACCGCAGTGAGGATTTAAATCCGAATGAGCTACATATTGTGAAATGAATATGTGATAAAACTACTTCCTTCCCAGCTTTAATTTTTCTTCGTAACGTAACGTTGTGAGCGGGGAACTGAAGAAACGTCGAACAAGGGTCATTAGTCACCTTTTAGCCTCCAGAGAACTGATGGATTATATGATGGGAAACATTGAATACATGGTTACACTTTATTATAATATAATGTGTCATTATCTGATCTGTTTCAATTCAGTCCTGAGGAGTTTATATACTGCAGAGATCCAGTCGATCACGACGGAAACCTCACAGCCTTCCAGGAGCTGGGACACGGCTGCGTCAAGGCAAGTACCCAAAGAGCCAATCAGCAGGAACGTCTTGAAGCGAGTCGGGAGAATCGACGCCACACACGTTGACCCATTCACAGAGTTTTATTTTCTATAAAACCAGTTGGAAAAGTAGCGAATCGGAAAAAATCCATTCTTGTGTGGTTCAGCGCGCTTTAATGGATTTGTTCTGAAGAATCGACTCACTCGATGGACATGACTGTGATCGTTAACAACTTGACAAAGTAGGAAAAAGAGCAAGGCGCCATTTCAGTGCGTTTTTTTTTTAAATAGATTTGTTAACACTCCCACGCCTTCACTCCTGCTCATACAGTAATGTAACAGCTTTTACGATGGGGTCTGGGATGCGTCCTTCCAAGAGGAAAAGTAACGAGTCCTGACTGATTCAGCGCCTGTTCGCTTCTTATCTACGTGCGGTTAAGGCTGCGGTTAAGATCAGCTCTGCCTCAGCTGTTACATTTTGTGAATTGAAATCTGCCTCTTCAAGATTTCTGCCACAAGTGTATTGATTGATTTATTTCAATTCTTTTTTTTTTTGCTTTTGATTTTACAGATTGGAAGTCAAGGTCAGGTGTACAAAGATGTGAATCACACACAAGTGCTGTGCACAGCGTTGGACGGCATCGAGTGCGCCGGGCCACGAGAATTCCTCCGAGGGAACGAACCGTGCATCAAGTACGAGAACAGATTCCTCAGTCTATGCGTTCTTTACGTAAGGAATCAGACGCAACATGGGGCGGCGTTATAGGGGGGGGGCTATTTTCCTATAGCAGCACGTCTCGATGTGTTTTATTCCTCTTATACCACAGCAGTTTCCCAGATTCATTAACAACATGTACTTTTTTATATCTCTTTTCTCTCTGTCTTTACATTAATAAGTCAAAAAAAAAACACAGCTTGTCGTGTTACAGGGAAACCTGAACTCACTCACCGACTGTTACAAACCACTGAAACTGGAGACTCCTTACATCTCATATCATATGTTTATTATTAGCTATAGATTATGTAGATCTCTCGCCATATGAGTTGTCACAAGGCCTGGGAAATATAATGATATTATATTAATATCATGATAATTTTTTTTTCCTATTTTCATAAAATAATATAAACAAACTCAGTTCAAATTCGAATTTATCGTGAAAATCTATCGAATTTAGCATCCAAATATCATCTTTAGACTATAGAAACACTAAATAAACCTGCCGCTTGGAGCTGCGTTAGTGTCAGAGCCACTGTTTAGAACGGATTGCTGCTTTGTGTAACGTTTAATGGAGAATCCAGTGGAACAGCCCCAGTTTGGCTCCGTGACCGTGTTCACTACGTGCCACTAGAGGGAAGTCTAGTATTAGGATTGAACCCACTGCTGTGAAGCGTGTCTCTGAAACCCAGTTACAGCTTCGCACTTCTTCTGAAGGTAATATCTACATATTTCATGTCCTAGAGGCTTAATTACGCAATCTACTTCCCTTTTCCCTTCCACGTACAATTTACCGCTCTTACACCCCATGTACGGCTGCTTGATGAAGTGCCACATTTGCGCTGCAATGCTGACGAGGTCGGAAAGCGCAGCCAGAAACCACCCTCATCCACGTCTCCCATCACGTACAAAGCACTGGAGATATATGAACAGTGTTTATGTAAGCGAGTCAACGTGACGCGCCGACACGCACCATAGTGTAGATGTTGACGGGAGGTCCCATGACCATCGTGACTCATTATCACTGTTTAAAAGCTGAAATGTGTAACAGTGCCTTCAGCTGTACGTTCGCCTCACTAAAACTGTTTGTACAGAAACAGCTGAGGAAGTGGTTCTAGCTTCACGATGGAGTTACGACCGTTTTTTGCATCATTTTTGTCCATTTCTATACGCAACAGTTCATCATAGAGTGTCAGACATCACATCAGTACATCTATTGGTGATTATACAATGGTGTTTGAAGTGAACGTGTCATGAGAAAAGATCCACCACAAGTGGATAGGCCTGATTTCTGGCTGTCATTGTGACATCCACTGGGTTTTCCCAGACCTCCACACCCCTTACCCTGAGTGATGCCTTTAGAAAAACACTCCAGAGCACAAGATGGACGTGTTAATAGCACTAGCGCAAACCCCCCAGTGTTCAGTGCTGATTCCAGGCTGATTAGTATTTATAATAATAATTGTTACAAGAAGAGAAGCAAGAACTGATCCTGGATCAGTGCGAAGTTTGCAACGTCATACCGTACATATATATTTCTGATGCGTCCACAGATACACGGGTCACTACTTCATCACCACGCTCCTGTACTCGTTCTTCCTGGGCTGCTTCGGCGTGGACCGCTTCTGTCTGGGCCACACGGGCACGGCCGTCGGGAAGCTCCTCACTCTCGGAGGCCTGGGAATCTGGTGGTTTGTGGATCTCATCCTCCTCATAACCGGAGGACTGACGCCCAGCGACGGCAGCAACTGGTGCACGTTCTACTGATCGCAGACGTTTCCACCCGCAAGCGCACGTCTGCTGATTCCTTAATCGTGGTACTGTGTTAACGACGACATACAGGCACGTGACGGAAATGCAGCCTAGTCTGTGGTGATATTATGATATATATATTGTTATATATATATATAATGTTGGAATTATTGGCTGCAGTTCTAGAGGAATATGACAGATTCATTTAAAATACTCATTAAATGTGTTGAGTGAAATGTGTAAGATAATGCTTTGTTTTGTACAGTGTAAAGATTTTAAGTATTTTTTTTTGTTGTTGTTGTAAATAAATTGTCATTCACTCTATTCATCTTTGAATAAAAGCACGAACACACGCAAATAATATGTTAGTACGTTATATAAGTATTCTCCCCCTTGAACTTTCCCACAGTTTGTACTTATGTAAGTAAATGGGATTATATGTGATGAATCGAAAGGGGGGTGAATACTTATGCAAGGCACAGGAAAAAAAATAAATAAAAGCTTTCTGTTCCGCATTTCGACCTTTACAACAAATTCATACATGTTCAAGCAAGACAGCGCAGCTGTTCGGTCCATTTCAGCGCTTGGCCTTTGTAACGAAATCATCTACTCTTCTTTTTTTTTATTTTCCTTCCACGTACAATCTGCCGTTGTTACACTTCGTGTGAACTGTATGATAAAATGCCAGGATTTGCATAGTAAAGCTTACGGCGCTGGAAATGTCAGTCAGATGCGTTCTTATCATATTGCAGATCAAGTACCAACAAAGCAAAAACATCTGCTCATCCTTCCTGAGAAATACGCGAAAAACCTGCAGTGAAAAAAACCCTTTGATTTTATTTCAGTATACTATAATGTTATTTTAATGGGGATTTTTTTGTAAGCTTGGCACTCCACATCCCTGCTTTCTAACATCTCCAGAGCCCAGGAATTCAATAAATGCTAACTCTTTGGTTTACTCTGTGTGGTCTGAGCTCTCTGCTTCAGTAACTCGCACTCCTGTCACACTTCTGTTCAACATAAAGAATCGAATTTGGTACAGCAGGAAACAACACTGCAAGCGGGAACAGAAAGTGAGGAACAAAGTCGAACAGATTTGCGTTTAAATGCCCCTTGATGTATTTGGTTGTAATAAACATAACACAAGTGCTGTTGGTTTAAGCGATTCCTTTTACTACCTGCCTGCAGCCTTTGACTTCAGATACACTGAAATGTGGTTGCAATTTCATACTAATTGTATACATATTGAAAAAAAAAACTTAAACAATGCCCTCAGATATGGATAACACATGAGAAGTGTATCGTGTTGTACATTTGTGTTAATATTGTATATAAAATAATCACACCTGTGCTACACGGAACTACGAGCTAATCAACTAATTAGTGCTTAAAAGTATATAACAAGAGTTTACCCATATATATTTTTATTTGTAAACCGACTCGCTGCTTGCAGCTATTTCTTTTTTGGTATTAAAACTGACCGTTATTCGCAGTGCATTATGGGTAAAACATACGGTCCTGTCACCACCAAGAATAACAAAATACCGACTAACAAGAAGTCTTAGATTGAGGCTGACACTATTAGCGTTTGGGACGCAGCCATAACGTATACGCTGCTGTCACTCCAGTTCTCCGGGAACAATCGTTAGCGTGACGGCTTCGTTAACGCGCTGCACCATCACCACGAGCGTTTCGGCTGATTGCACCGCGTGACTCACGTCGTCCGTCCTCTCAACTGACTTGCCGTTAATGCTGATGATCACATCATGTTTCTGCAGGCCAGCACTACAAAAGAAAAAAAACAAAAACAAAATTAAACACTCAGACTAAGTAAAGTATAGATTTTTGCATGTAGGAAGCAATGAACCTGTGACTCTGGTTAAGTGTACAGAATATTTTTGCTTAAAAAGCTAGTTGCCTCTGCCAGGAGGTTACAACCTGCACAGATGGAGCTTCTACCAGAACAAGATGACCCCAAGCATATGTCAGAATCAATAAAATCGTAAAAG
Source organism: Pangasius macronema (assembly GCA_037577455.1). Classification (NCBI taxonomy): domain Eukaryota; kingdom Metazoa; phylum Chordata; class Actinopteri; order Siluriformes; family Pangasiidae; genus Pangasius; species Pangasius macronema. The sequence goes on along the minus strand of CM074968.1, from coordinate 2,546,857 downwards.
AATCCTTCTTTTGCGATGGACGATCTGTGGCGTGCTCGCCGGCTTGTGATTTAGTGCCACTGTAACCAAAGACATCCGATGACAAAGTTCTGGCATGTGAGAAAAGTTTTTTGTTTATTAAAATCTCAGAGCGTCGAGTGCTTCTACAGCGCTCGTCTAAACCGACAGGAGAACGGCATAGAACTACACGAAACTCAAAACGTGACCTGAAATGTCGATGTTTGATCGTTTGAAATCGTTTAAACTGATTGATGATATAAGCAGGACACGTTGCCACTCACTGTAGAATTCATCCAAGAGTTTATTGGGATCTATTCGTACACATTCATGAGCAGAACTAATCTTAACAGGCAGCTGAAGATAATAATCTTAAAAGACGCACAGTCTAAATCTGGTTTTATGAGAGATACTTATTCCCCCAACTAGGAAGGCATAGATCTTGGGTAGATTTCCATCACCATCCTTCAGAATCAAAGAGTGATCATTTTCAGATCCCCGGGAGGTATCACCTTACTTTAACAACCACCTTCTTTTGTTCCTAAGCCTCGCTAATCCCATCACTCAGCAGCTGCGATTCACTATCTCTGCTGACAGGCAACGAATTTGAGATTAATTGCACCATTTTTGCTCACTTTCAAATCTTTGGTGGTTCCATAAAGCACATGTACCCTCCAGTTCTTGCGTCCCGCCTTTTTGTCAGGCTGCCAACATGCCTTGCGGTGCATGAGACATCATTACTGTGCAGAGAGGTGGAATGTTTTCAAGCTGAGAAACGCACAGTAGAAAGGCCCCGTGGCACACAGTGGGACATAATTTGCATAGCGAAGCCGGGTATGATGGTATGAGCGTGGCCTCGGGCTGCGGCGAAGTGGGAGGGAACGAGAAATGAGTTGGGAAGGCCTGGACCTGTTTTCTTACCTGGAGGCAGCCGTTCCAGGAATCACCTCGTAGACGTACACTCCTGAACTGACATCTGGGAAATCAGTCTCCCTCTCTTTCAGGTTCCTGATTAAACTGTAATCAAATAAAAAAAACAATATAATGTAGAAAATCTACAAGAACAGGTCACTTACAGAAACACTAACATGAGGCAGAGTGAAGGGTGATTAGCTAGCTAAGATTAGCTAAGATGTACATGCTAGCTTTTTTTTTTTCCTTTTGTACAGACTATTTCAGGCTGAAGCAGCCAATTTTATTCCCTGTTTATCATCATGGGACACAGTCAGAAAGATTTTTTAATGTGATGTATGTACGTATTTGTGGAAGGTGAATACTGGGCAGAATTTTCTGGAAGCTAGTAATGAAGCTATGCTAGCCCCATAGGCTATGAGTACAATAGCTTGTTTTTCAGTGTTTATTATTTATTTTTAATCTATCTCCGTCATCTTTTGGTGTATCTATTTTTAATTTCTTGGCATGTTGTTTGAAGGTAGTTGAGTGTGTTATAGGCTAATATGGCTAAACTCTAAATGAGTGTAGCCTGCTGCTAACTGTTTTATTTCATGTTAGTGTAAAAAAAAACCTTCTCATCTTCCATGAGTAGTTCTTCTTTGTGAGTTATTATACAGTATATTTTTTATAGAGGATAAATAAGATATAGAACCGGTCAGGACTATTAATTATTGGCTAGGATCACAAAATTGTGGCTAACTGTTTGTGATTAGCAACTAGCTGCTGAAATAACTTGATATAAGCAGAACTTACGATGGCGTCAGCTGAAACATTCTCACTCCCATGTATCGTTTTTTGGGCTGTGTGTTCCCTGCAATCAAATGACAAGAATAAAATGTTCATTTAGCCATTCATGATGAAACAATACAGTCTACGTTCAATTAATTTAAACTCATTATCCCTCTCTTCAGCGGACGATAAGAACTAAATAAGCAATATATAAAGTTAAATTTCTATGGATTATTAAAGCTACTCCAAAGAGAAGGAGAGAAAAAAAAACAGAAGGTTAAAAAGGAAAAGAAATTTAAATGAAAATAATAAAATAACTACAAAAAGAGGCGAATATATTATGCATATGTGGATGTGCACATCAACCAACCACAAAGCAAAACACAGCTGACAGAGGAACACGATAGCCTTTTGAATTATGCAAGAAGAAAGGTTGAACAAACCTATCCTTTGTCTCTCATAGGAGTCTGCGAGGAACTGCCGTATCCGGTCCGAGGGAATTGCAAATGATATTCCTGCCGTGACCTTCAGCGTGTTTATGCCGATGACGTCTCCATCCTTGAGACACAAAACGGACAGCATAATAGCCAAATAGCGTCAATTGAATGAACAATCCGGCCTTGGGAAACATAAAGGCCGCCCTGGACCACATGTTTGAGAAGTGCAATCCAAATTACGTAGCTACAGTAAGTTCTTCCCATTTTACCTTGAGCGCGAGCGTTTTAAATGGATGGACGCATCACCGAAATGCAGCAGTATGAAAAATGTGATTCATTAATGCTGCATAATGTTACAGTTGTTCTGGCCTTTGCCTGGTTTTTCAGACAACCGTGTCATTTGAACTAACGTTCTTATAAATTACTCCATGTGTGAGGACATCTTAAAGCCCTTATTAGTGGTGTTAGGTGTTTTAGCTCTTTCAAATGTGGTTCGATATGTGGATATGTGAGAAACATGGCCATTAGATTCAAGTACACTACCCTCACATTTAAAAAAGACAAAACTAATCCCTCTTGTCCATCCTGTTTGTCATTCACCAGTAATGTTATGTGATATCACTGTTATTCTTAAATCTAATTGGTCAGAAGTTGCTGATTAATTATCCTTTACAGCAGCTCTGACAATAGTGCAGGTTTCATATTACTGCACTTGTTCATATTATGTTTCATTTCTAGAGTACCATCTAATAGGCACTTGGAAGTTGGGCGCTCCACATAATTAAATAAAAAAATAAATAAAAAAGATTTCTGTAAGGAGATGTTTATGGAAGGAGTCTCCAGTGACAGCGTTTTGTAACAGTCAGTTTTCTGTAACATGACAAGCTGCATTTTTTTGTCGTATTAACTTCAAGAGAGTAAAAGGGAGGCTGGTGAAGAAACGACTGTTTATGTTTGCTTATAACAACTGATAACAGGGACTAATGAATGTAACTATAAATGGATAAAAAGTACATATCATTAGTAAAAAAAATAGCTTGCAAATTGCTAGTAATAAAACTCTTTGTAATGTGCTGTTATTGGAACTTTGCGGTGCTAACAAGAGCATTACAACATTGATTATTTTCCTATAACAGCATGTCCTGAAGTGTTTTATTCCTTACTTAATTCATTACACATCAAATCTCAAACTTGTGTAAAGCACATGNGGTTGCCAGATTGGTTAGACTGTTTTCAGTTCAATTATGGATTCAGTTCAGTTATACCAGACCAAAGGATAAACTGGTAACACTTTACATTAAGGATCCTTTAGCTAATATTTTTACTGAATCAGTTATATACTATGTTAACAAGAACAAATCATGAACATCAACATAAATACATCATAGTTAATATGAACAAAGTAATATTGTAAATTAATTGGCATTTGTTTAAGTGTGAATGAAATACAGCCTCTTTGACTCCATGATCAATCCATGACTAAAAATATTCACATAAATGAGCAAAAAGTACAGTGTTGATAATGAAATATCGATAACTTACTGAACTCTGGTTTCTATGTTTGCAAATCATAAGTTTCAGCCTCAGTTAACAACCAAAAACATGTTCACTAATATATTGTTCATGTAGTTCATCATAGGTTTGATTTTACTTAGTGATTGTATAAACATTGGTAATTATAAAAAGGAATACAGTGCAAAATACTTTGTTAAAGTTAGTGATGGTTATTACTTTTTATTATAAATATATTAAATATGTCAGTTAAGGCAACCTTAATGTAAAGTGTTATAAATGAATGGCCTTCTAAGACACAATCTGGCAACCCTAGTAGAATTTGTAATGCTTTGGGGTGTTTGACAGTACTGTACGGCTGTTTAATTTTTCAGAAAAGTAGCTATGAGTCATATGCAGATATGTTGATGATCGTTGGTAAAAAATTTAGTAGCATTGGGTTTTACATAGCCAATCAGATTCCAGATTGTTCCAAAAGGATAGTGTGCTGAATTAAAATTTTGGGATAAATGTGTTTATCATCCAACTGCTTAAAAATACAGTACTCTTACCTCAATGTCCTTCTATAATTGGGATATGAAAAAAAGAAAAGAAAACAGGCAACACTGGTGATTTTAACATCTCTCAATTTCTGGTCACTAAATGAGAGTGCTGTTTTATTGGTGATTGCAGGGAAAAGCTGGATCGAAACATTGCCCTGGGGCACAGCCGGGAGCACATGGTGTTCTCACTATCTCGGGATCAATAGGAGACTATAAACCACTGCAGATGATTTATCCAGACAAAAGCAAAATATAAAACAACACCAGTTAGACAGAGGAGAAAAGGAGACAGAGAGCAAGAAGAGTGTTGAAACCCAGAATGAGTGAATAAACCAAAGCGAATTGAGACGTACAGAACATGAATAACTGAGAATTAAGGCTGAGGACACACTTACCAAATTAACAAGTGGTCCTCCAGAGTTGCCATACTGCAAAACAGACATTTCGTATGATTTCATACATTTCATTTTCCTTTCATGCCAAACAAGATGGAAATATAAAAGTGCATTCACAAGCAAGGACACATATAAAAGTGCATTCACAAGCAAGGACACAACCACTTGAGAGACTGTGCAAAGGCTGATCCTTATGAACTGTGCAGAAGGCTTCATAAGTGTTTCTGTTCAAGAAAGCTGAGCGAGGTTATGCTTATCCCCCCTTCACCAAGCTAGACTCATATTTCTTAAGCTCAGTCCTAGTCCTAATTTTCCAATAAGATTTAAAAAAATATATATTTTCAGGCAGAAACAGATAGAAACTTTTTTCACCCCAAATAACAGATGCAGTAGCAGGTGTTTCAGCTTCTGAGTGGGCATACTTGAGCCCCTCCCCAGTTTGGTGCCAGTACATTGGAGTTTACTCCGGCGAACAAGAGGGTCTCCTTCCTTCAGGTTTGTGTCAGGGGACGGACTATTGTTGTTTGTGCTTATGCACCAAATATCAGTTCAGAGTAATCTGCCTTCTTGGAGTCCTTGAGTGGGGTGCTGGAATGTGCCCCCGCAGGAGACTCCATTGTTTTACTGGGGGACTTTAATTCTCATGTGGGTAATGAGAGTGAAACCTGGAGGGGAGTGATTGGAAGGAATGGCCTGCCTGATCTGAACCAGAGTGGTGTTCTGTTATTGGATTTCTGTGGTAATCATGGTTTATCCGTAATGAATACCATGTTCGAACATAAGGATGTTCAGTATACTTGGTATCAG
>CM074968.1:2524714-2541384 GCA_037577455.1 Pangasius macronema | reverse complement strand
TGGTTACAATCCACCAGTGCGAAGTGTGAATACTTGTAATATTTTCCCTGGTCTTAAGATTTTGTTCAGGAGTGTATCTGACCGCTCGTCTGCATGAAAGTAAAAACCTCCCACTCACATTCCACACGATCCCAAACCCAGGACAGTGTGTCTCCTATTCTTATCTGCATTTGTATATGTTTAGAACACATTATTAGTTAATTCCAAATAATATTCAGTTACATTCCTAAGAGATACAATATGTTCTTTATACAAAGAATCCATTTTGCACTTTCTTGTTCACCTGAAAGCTGTATCTGAGGATACTTTGTGGGAGTCTATAAAAGTCTCTGTGGTCCCCGCTAAACACTTTCCTGCACTGGCCGCCGAAGCTGAGAGTGTTAATAACACCAGCCTTCAGCTTGCCCGTCAACACATCAAACCTGTGACATACAGCAGCAAATAAACATTATAAATATATGTTTGTCTTATAAGCTAGCACACACAAACCTTAAGCTTTAAAGAAATACTTTGCTTTTTCCGAACTAATCCCTCGTTCACTCATATGTGATTAGCATGGACAAGAATTGTAAACATTCCCCTGCTCTAAGAAAAGAACAGAAAAAATGTGTACTCCAATGATTGTGTCACTACTGATTCCCGTCCACAAACCTTAAACCCCAAAGATAAGAAAAGAGTCATGTCCTTTTCCATAACTATTCTTATCAGTGATAGTAGTGCATAAGCTGTAGACACAGTAGAGATCAGGTTGAAAAACACCAGAGTATTCCATTAATAAGCAGTGCGTCTTACCCTTTTCCAGTGAGATCAGAATTGGGTGGAGTCTTATGCAGATTACACACGGTGCTGGACTGTGCACAGCGCTGCTCATCTAAACTATCCTCCTGGCAGTCATGATCACCGTTACACACCAGAGTAGAGCTGATACACTGACCTACACACACACACGCACATGCACGCACACACACACACAGAGCTGATAAGGACTAATGATGCTTTAAAGAATGCCTTATTTACACAATGCCCCCCTTGTGCTTAATGTAATCAATTGTCTACAAAATCAATCTGACTTTTGCTTCTTTAGTTTTACATTGGATCTCTGAGGCTAACATGTAAAGGAAGTATGTGTCACAACATAAATATCAGCATCTTTTTTTAGCATCCTTAAATATGAACTAAAGTTCTTCACTATGTAACAGAATGCTGGAACATTATGGAGGTCACTGTCTTGGACAAACAAGTTCACAAAGTAGTTGTTTAGCATAGTTTGGTATGATTCCACTCCTTTGGACTAAACGTTGGCTTCCAACGTTTAAAGTTGGAATTATACCAGAAAGCTTTAAGTGATGCAAATAATAATACTTTTATGTTCAACTTAATCTGCAAATAGGGACTTCATGAACAATTAGCTTATTGTTTTTATAGCTGAGATTACATCATAAAATGTTGTTTGAAGCAAGTATATAAAAAATTTGGGTAAGCATTTTAGGTGAGATTTCTGATTAACTATTTTATTATTTGGCATAGGTAGAAATTTGTGTAAATTTAGTTTTGGCCAAACGTTTTGTTAATTTTGCAAGGCTAAGTACCAGAAGTGCAGCGGAACCGATCTCCACATCCTGCTTCCAGGGGACAGCTTTTACTAGGCACGCATGCTTGCCTTTGAACGGCCTCCCCTGTGCAAACTCTCCCGCCGAACTGGGGGAAAACTTGTATCGAGCGAGTTCTAACCTAAGGGAAGCCAAATAAAAATCAATAAAAGCTTTTCATAGGTTTGAAGCTTTATTTTAGTTACTTCAGTCTCCACTTGTTTCTGTTTACCTGTGTTTTGGTGCAGCCGTCACACTCCGACCAGCCTCCATATGCTCCCCATATGCAGTTTACTGGCTGCTCACATCTGAAAGAGCAAACACAAAAATGAATCAGCCACGATGTGATAATTTTTACTCACACACTGCTAACCAGTTACAAATGTGAATGAATACAAAACACATCTTTTACAGGAATAATTGATGGATGGCCAAAAATATTTTATCTTACACCAAATGTCAGTCAAGACATTTCTGCAGTCTAAACATTGCTTCTTTAGTTTTCTGCATCAAATTTCTGTCAAGTTATTCAGTGTCTCAAACAGACCTCCAAATGTAGTTGATCAGCCAAGCTATTTTAATTTTGTTGCATAACAGCTGGAAGTTAACAGTTGCTCAATATAGCTGAATACATCCATATTCAAATCACATGACTTGACTCAGTTCACCAATAACATTCAAATAACATTTAAAAGAGCCAAGTTATTCATGAAAAAGAGCTGACTCATCTACCTAGAAGCGCTGACTCATTCACCTAAAAGAACCGACTCATTCACCTAGAAGAGCTCACTGATTTACTTAAAAGCGCCACCTACAACAATCAACTCTTTCACCTCAAAGAGCTGACTCATTCACCTAAAAGCTGTAACTCATTCACCCAAAAGATTTGTTGATTTGTTCACCTAAAAGGACTGACTCATTTGCGAATGACACACCACTATTGTGTTGAGCAATAAAGTGATTCAGCTACAAGATGGAACTACAAATGTTTTTATCTATGTGACATAATTTTGTTTCAACAGTGTGTCACACAGAGTCAGCAACCATATCAGCAGGTCTGTTTGAGACACTGAACAACTACACAAAACCATTTGAGGCACAATGCTAAACTGTTGTTTAATTAGCCTGGTAGCACCAGTGCAAAACAAAAGGAACAAATTTTAAGAAAGCAAAAATATCTTGAATAATCAACTACATTTGCAAGAAAACAAATTTGTTATAACATATTCGATTAGGAAATTTCTATACACTATATGGATTTCACAATTGTCTACAGGTACTCACAAACGAAAAGTGTGAGTTGTTGTTTTTTTTTTTTTTAAACCTACCCAATATGTGACAAAGAGGTAAGCAGGATTAACAGGCAGGATGAAGTGACAGGTAGCAGAGGTTTCTGGAAACACATACCAGAAATCAGTGATGTAGCACACAGAGCCTTCTATTCTTTACATGTATGAACCATGAGTGAATAAATTATATATAATGCTTATTAAGGAAGGACTTATAATTGACCAAACATGGAAAAACGACAGAGAAATTATACCTGAGTGGAAATGTACGTATTAAAAGTCTTCCATCACTCAGTTTTAATATGGAGTCACTTTTAATCACTTTCTCGGGGTGTCAATTTACATAAGTCCAAACGTGAGCCTGAACAAGCTACATGGGCCCATCCTTTCATGGGCCCACTACCTGCAGGAGCAGTAGTATAAGGTCAGGTGCATTTTGGATTGGGCAGCAGTTGAAGGCAGAGGCCTTGGTGGACTGATCCCCAGCTACGGAAAGTGGCTTTAGGAACATGGAACATGATCTCTAGGACAGTGGAGGAAGCAAAAACTCGAGTATGAGAGGAGTTCGGTGAAGCCATGGAAAATGACTTTCTTTCGGCCTTGAAGAGATTCTGACAAACCACCAGGCAAATAAGGAGGGGGAAGCATGCTGTTTGCCCATGCTGTTTACAGTGGGGATGGAGAACTGTTGACCTCAACTGGGGACATAGTCGGACAGTGGAAGGAGTACTTTGAGGACATCCTGAATCCTGGCTCCTTCCATTGAGGAAGCTGAGCTGGAGGACTCGGAGTAGGACATTCCCATCACTGAGGATGAGGTCACTGAGGATGAGGTCACTGAGGTAGTTAAACAACTCCTTCATTTTGNGTTGGGGACAATACCTCTGGATTGGCAGACTGGGGTGGTGGTCCCTATCTTTAAGAAGGGGGAACAGAGGGTCTGTTCCAAATTCTAAAAAAAAATCTATGCCCAGGTACAGGAGTGGAGGATCCAGACATTAGTCAAACCTTGGATTCAGGAGGAGCAATGTGAATTCTGTCCTGGCCGTGGAACAATGGACCAGCTCTTTACCCATAAAAGGATCATGATCGAGAGTACCCTCAAACGGGTTGGTCAACTCGTCTCCTCAAATTCATAGAACCCCAGAACAAGTGCTCACTCCCATGAGTGGAGCAGGTGATTGACAGCGAGATCGGTACAGCGCCAACAGTTATGCGGATGTTGTTCTGGGCCGTCGTGTTGAAGAGAGAGGTGAGCTGAAAGGCGAAGCTATCAATTCACTGGTCAATCTACATCCCAACGCTCACCTATGGTCATGAGCTTCAGGTAATGACCAAAAGAATGATGTCTCAAATACAACTGGTGGAAATGAGCTTCCTTCGCAGGGTGGCTGGGCTCAGCCTTAGAGACAGGGTGAGGAGCTCGAACATTCGGGGGGAGCACAAACTAGAGTCGCTGCTCCTAAGCAACGAAAGGAGCCAGTTGAGGTGGTTCGGACATCTGGCTAGGTTGCCTCCTGGACGCCTCCCCAGGGATTTTTTTTGTTTTTTGTTTAATGGGGAAAAGACCCCAGGGGCAGACCAAGTTTTAGATGGAGAGATTATATCTCTTGTTGGGCCTGGGAGTGCCTGGTTATCCCTGTGGAGGAGCTGGAGGAGGTGGCTAGGAAGAGGGAGGTCTGGGCATCTCTGCTTATGCTGCTGCCCACGACTCAGACCCAGATAAGCATAAGAAAATGGATAGCTGGGAATGTACTTTTGTCAACTGTTTTGGAAATTGGCTTAAAATTTAGCAAACAAGTAGTGGTATGCAATTGTTATCCTTAGGACAAAATAAAGAACTAAAAAAATTGTATACACCGAAGGTTTACATTAAAAATCTTGTTCTATTGGCACATCTTGAATTTTTTTTTTTGGTAATATAGAGGTATATTTCCTCTAAAAAAAAACCTTTAAATCTATAGGGGATGCAAACCTCTGCACTGAACTGTCCTTACGGATGATTATTTGGACTCAGATAATGAGTCTGTAATTGTGTAGTACAGGAAAACTTTCGGTCAGTGTGTAGTGACAGTCAGACTCACATAGTAGTCTGTTTAACTAATGTGTCCTGTAATTGATTTATTCTCTCAGCCAAACTCTTGGTTGTATAGAAGAGACGTGGATGTAATTACTACCGCAGTCAGACCTACATGAGGTACAGCCTCAACACCTCCGGCTCGAGCACCGTGCCACGCTGCGTGGTGCTGATGATGCCTGTTGTGACGGTGTTCTGCAGCGAGAACGGGCTGCCAACGGCCACCACAAACTCACCCGGCCGCAGGTCAGAGGAGCGGCCCAGAGACAGGACAGGCAAAGCCTCCTACATGGACACAAAGGGAAGTTAAGATGCCATCAGTATAGCTACACATATGAATCTACCTGCATACCCGAGACCAATTTCTATTTTCGATGTCCAGTACCCACCAGCACACACCAAACAAAAATCTGGACTGATTTTTTTTTTAAGGTTTTTGTGTGTAAAAACAAGTGCAAACTTTATAACAGCTACAGAAATGTCTACTTACAGTAACCGTCTGTTATTTTTTTAACTATTTTTAAAAAAAATATTTTACTTATTTACTACCAAGGTCTGTGGAAAGTTTTGTGTTGCAATTGAGAAAAATAGCACATCTCATCCATTTTTCTTGCTTTAGTTTTTGGTGTTTCTACCTAAGACATGACCAAACATGACCAAAGGTGCAGGTTATATGCAAATAGATTAAATTAGTGACTGTATCCTGAAAGCTACTTTGAAAGCAGCAACTGCATGTGTAAATGAATACAACCAAAGGGCAAGTATTAAATTGACGCAAGCCTGTTTCTGCCACTTTAAGCCAAAAGCATTTTAAATGAAAGTTGTGTCAGCATCTCATGTTTCTCAAAATTAGAATATTATCAAGTTATTTCTTTATTCTGTATATATTGTCTGTTGTAGTTTTGATGCATCTTAGTGCCTTTAATTTGTGTTTTTCATGACTTGTAATTAGCAATAATTGTTTTACCCTTCCAGAAGTTTCTCTGAGTTATCAAGAAGAAATATTAAATATTAACTATTGGTTAATTCCCCAACTTTTCATCTTGACATCATTTACTAAAATATTTTTTCCTAAATCACTGAAAACCCTTTTTTCAGTTCTGGAAAGTTGAACTTAGACCACAGTCACATTACCATGTACAGACTACAATATTTCCTAAAGCAAAGATAAGAAAAGCATGTACTTGTGCATATGTATCATGACAAAAAAGACTGTCTTTTCTTCTGTTACTAAAAAAATGACTCTCCGTTGTAAGTAGCCTTCAGTGTAATTTCAGAGAATGACTTCACAGGAGTTTGATATGTGTGTTTTACTTATTAATGTCCTGGCAAAAAATACTGAGCTGCCTATTGAAAAAAACCTCCCACCTCAACCTCACACCTTCCATCTGCACTCCTGCAGCGCCGCCTGAAAGCTTTTTCCCAAGAAGTGAAAAGTAAAAGCCTTGCAAGGAAACATGTCTCTGTCTGTCTTCCCTTGTCCATGCCTAGTGGGGAGCATTTTTATAGTAGAGAGAATGACACTCTCACTTTATTACCTGCTCTCCTCGGGCACAATCCCTTGCTCCATCCCTGCCTTTCCCTCTCCAGGGTGCCGGTGACTACTTCCATCTGCCGAAAACGTTTTAGCCCATCTCATGAAGTCTGTACACTGCTTGTGACTGATTACTAGTGAGTCATATGCTGTCCTGCGCAAGGTTGCAGTGGCCTTCAATATGAGAGGATGGGATTTAAACAGAAGCTGTCGCCATGAAGGCAATGTTAACATGCTACTCTGTTTTGCTATGATCTGACAGAGCTCCATGCAATAAATGTTTCTTGTTACAGATGCCTTAGCCACCATAGTGGCATGAGGCAAAATAATACATTTATATAAGAACAACTGACAAATACAGGCAAGATTCTGACATCTCAAGGACTGTTTCAAGTAATTGAATCTTGTTGAGATGTTTATGTGACCCCTACTTGATTAATTGGCTTCCTGATCCTTTGACATTACTCAGTGATGGCTAGCAATGGCTAGGTAACGATCCACGATGATGAAACACACTACTGTGTTGGCCCAAGCCTATTAGGTGAAATTTTTCTTTTCACCTCCTGGCCTTCCCTGAGGCAAAGTCAACACATAGAAACAAACATCACCAATTACTGGGGTTGGATTTCATCTTGCATCTTCAAACTGCAGTTTGTTTTTTGTTTATTTCATTCAACTGATCTAATTTTTTGGACATCACCTACTAGTGTTCATGCTATTCTTTATATGGTCTTATACTTTTTAATTTGCAAATCATAGGTTTGATTAAAACACTTAAAATATGAAATAAATCATATTTGCTCTCTTTGCTGAGAGCAGTATTGTTAATTTACATTTGGCATTTTTTTAACCTTTATTTAAAAAGGTCCTAGTGACAAATCTAATGACTTTTTGGGCAGACATTAACAACTGTCCTGCAATTGATATGGCTCTCCAGCTTGCTATCACAGCTGCTGGTTATGAGTTGAGAGTGCAGGTTGTCAACTGAGTGTTGGTCACAGATTTTGAACTGACTCAACTCGAACACGTTCCACAACAAGGGCCGCTGTTTAGTGTAATCACATTGGGATCACCAATGTCCCCAATGATCAATCACTGATCACCAATGTCCCCAATGACCAATCACTGATCACCACAGTTCCTAATGATCAGTTACTGAACACATTGTCCCCAACAACCAATCACTGATCACCATTGTACCCAAAGACCAGTCCCTGACCCCACTGTCCCCAACAAGCAATCACTGACCATCACTCTTCCCAGTGAACAGTTACTGATCACTATTGTACCCAGTGACCATTCGCTGACCAGCATTGTTCCCAATAACCAATCTATGATCACCATTGTCACCAAAGACCAATCACCGATCACCAATGTTCCTGACTGACCACTGATCACCATCATACCCAACAGCCAATCACTGATCACCATTGTTCCCAATGACTAATCACTTATCACCATTGTTCCGAACAATCAAACACATGCTAATGCTCTGTAAATTGTTCTTCATTGGATGGAGACTCAGTTAGAATTAGTCTCGCTACAGATTAAAGACCAGGTGTAGAAACTGTGAAGCATCATAATGGACACCGCTGTTCAGCTCCACTTTAATTCGCTGTTTGTTGGATAGTACATGGGCATTGGTGACTATCCAGCCATCTTCTGACACAATAAACCCTGAGCCAGTGGAGACCGGCATTTCCTGGTTTGCATATGGCAATCTGAGGAAACATGAAGCATGAGAACTTGATTGAGATGCTTCCATTATATCTCAGAAGTGCAGGTACTTAGAGTGAAACTGAGATCTTAAAAATGTGACCTTCTGCTCAAGTTCCAACACACTTCGTTAAAAGTATAATAGCTTGACAGTATTATAGGACTTGGTTCAGGTCTGTTAGACAAGCAAGAGCTCTCTAACTGACCCCTTGAGCTTGATAAGATGCTCTCGTGGACCTCAAGTGTTTCCCTTCATTATGTTGTCAGTCTGGATCTGATTGACCAATATGTTATCTCCTCACCTTCTGAACAGCTCCAGATGAACGACTGCAGGTGCAATCTTTTCCACTACATCTGCTATGAAGTTGAATTTGTAGCGCATGCTGCTGGGTTTCTGAGAACCTGTTGAGGTAAAACCACAAGATTTGACTTGAATTAACTTTAAAATAATGACTTTATTGCAAATCTTAANTTAACAGAGACAGAGCATGGAAGGGTTGCATTATAGATGATGTACATTGAATTAGATCTGAGTTTATTAACAAAGAGCATGATGTATGTTGTGTGGAAGCCTCAAAAGCACATTTTTTAGGGTCACCCCATTCCCAAGCATTTCCTTCCAAAATCAGTTTGTACTATAACACTAGGCACAAACAGAAAACGATCTACTGCTTTGCCAAGCTTCAGCCTTGTCAGATGACCTTGCTCAGTAGTCTGCCTTCTCAAATCCACAAGTCACTTTTTTCAGTTTCAGCAACCCTATTCATTTTTGTTAAAATCTTGTTTTTTTCTTCCCAATCACACCCAGAAACAAAAACAATACTGGGAAAAAATGTAACACACATTGGGTTGTTGTCTAACAAAATTGCATCTAAACCATCATCAGCTCTGTATAAGTTCTGTCTGCTCACCAGCCCACATGCAGTCAGGTAAAAAAAAAATAAAAAAATTCATATTGTTCAGGGGCAAAAGAGCAACATGTGCAAACAAGCCACATGTCAACGCATTAATGCTGGCCCGTGGGTGCCTGCTGCACGCGAGATAGCCTGCCAGAGGTGTTTTCACTGCCTTAAATTGATGTGGGATGCTTATCTGTGCACTCTCCAGGGTAAGCCGCAGGATGTAAACAGTGTGCAAATATGTTTGATGGATCCTTGTAATGTAGAGAAATGAGAAATTCAGAGCACAGGCAGTGTTTGCGTTTTTGGAAGGTTCTACAAATGGCATAGTACAGTTGTGTGCCAATGTCTCTGCTGTTACATTTTTATATATTTTTTTCCTCTGTGTAACACAACATGACAGAACACATGAATCACTGAATACTCTGAACACACATTTACGCCAGAGCCTGTTACTGAATTGTTTTCAACACATCATGGCTGATAGAACTCATGTTCAAAAGAAATTATTGTACACCTGTCATAAAGCGATTCTGATTAACCCCAAATTAAGATGAGCTGTTTCTGTAGGATTTTCTTAACATCTTGGTTGCATCCCATTGCTGAAGCCATGGTCCACAAAGAGCTTACAAAGCTTGTACTGGATCTCACTGTTAAAAAGTATCAATCAGGAGAAGGGTACAAAACTATTTTCCAACAATTAGATGTACAGTAGAACACTGGGTCCCTCGAGGACTAGTGGTTAGGCCTCTGTGCTGTCACTGCCACGGCCCAGGGTCGAGTCCTGACCAGGGAATACAGCGCACTCCCAGTGCCGGCTCCCAAGCCCAGATAAAATTGGGGAGGGTTGCATCAGGAAGGGCATCCAGCATAAAAACTGCCAAATCAAATATACGGACCAATGATCCACTGTGGCGACCCCTAACGGGAGCAGTTGAAAGAAGAAGATGTACAATTGAACACTGTCAAGGCCATCATCAACAATTTGAGAATATGGGACACCACAGTGACATAATAAGAACAGGACATTGCTCTAAAGTTGACAAAAAGACAAGACAAAAAGCTTACTAGGGAGGCTGCCAAGAGACCTATGGAAAAGGAGTAAAGGCGCTGCAGGAATATCTGTTAAGTACGGCTCACTCCTTGCATATGACAACAATCTCTCATATTCTTCACCTGTATCGGGTAGGGCCAAAATACACATAAACTCACCCCAAGCCATGTGAAAAAAAACATATGTTTGGTGCAAAAACAAGACAGCTTATCACCCATATAACACCATGCCCATGGTGAAGCATGGTGGTGGCAGCATTATTCTCTAGGGCTGCTTCTCTTCAGCTGAGACTGGGGCTGTAGCCAAGATAAAGGGAAGTATGGATAGCTCTATTTTTAATTCCGGTCTATTTTGGCACAAAACCTGCAGGCTGTTAGACAGCTGAAGAAGATGAAGAAAAAATTCAACACGACAGCAATCCAAAGTACAAATCAATGAAGGACTGGGCTCAGAAGAAGAAAATCAATGTTTTGGAAAGGCTCAGTCAGAGCCTAGATCTAAATCCTACCGAAAACCTGGGGACGGACTTGAAGAGGGCTGTGCATCAGATTGTGAGCTGATAACATTTTTGCAAGGAAGAAAATTGAATGGAATAAAATTGCCAAATAAAGACATGCAAAGTTAGTCGACCTTTACCCAAAAAGACTGAGTGCTGTATTACAAGCAAAAGATGCTATAACAGAGTATTAGTTAAAGGGTGTGCATCCAGGTTATTAATTTCTATTTGTTTTTTCACTTGAATATCACATGAAAGGTGAACAAAGATCAGACATGATTTATCTTGGTTTCTTTTTTTTCCATCACAAAAAAACCCTTTTATATGCACTTTCTATATTCACTGTACCTTATAAAAGTGGGATAAAAGGAACCGAAAAGATGATTAAATTCCTATTATTTGTATGACAGTGAATTATCAGCATTGTGGCAGGCCTAAACAAGCTCTTTTTTCATTTATAGTGAGACAGTAGAGACAAAACTACATACACACAATGTTATTTTCCTGCTTTCTCGTTACTAAAGTTTGGATTTGAAATGAATGCTCACAGAAAGCCTCGGGGAATGAAAACGCAACCATGACCTTTTAGTCAGGTTATTATAAAGTCTTACAATCCCAGCAGATCAGAGTCACTATAAAAATAAACAGGTTTTAAATTCAGCATCATGTTTCTGTTGAAACCTGTAAGCATTTACGTAACTTTTATTGAATGTACATTAATAAAATTAAATATGAATTTCCTTTTTTTTTTTTGGAATATATATATTTTTGCTTGATTAATAGATGAGGTACAAAGGACATCAGGTTTACAGTAATGCAGGTCTGGCTTAAGTTGTCTTTTATGTCTTGTCCTATTTAAAGGACTACATGATAAAATATGTAAGAAATAAAATTTTGGAGCTTGCAGTTACAGAAAAGTGAGCACCTGTTACGTCACCCAGCTGGAGTACCCATGAAGTCCACTAGAGGGCACTCCACCCCGGACTCTTGCCATTGTATCTGGACTCCATTTCCCATGTGTTCCTTACCCCACATGTGATCTTATCATGTGGTACCCTTTAAGGTTCCTTTGTTTATGGTGTCATGTTCTGTTTGTTTGGTTTAGTCATGTGTCTTGTTCCTCATGCGTTGGCTTGTGTCATGTGTCCTTGATTGTTTGGTATATATAGCCCTCATGTAGTCATCGTCTCTTTTCGTGTATTGCCGTTGCAACCTGCTGTCTGTTTGAGTCTAGTTTGTTCAGGTCAAGTCAAGTCTTTATTCGCATTTCGGGTTTCACGTTGTTAAATAAAAGCTGCACTTGGGTTCATCACTACTCTTGCCTCAGTAGACTAATGTTACAGCACCCTGAAGTCCATCACTTTCCGATAACAGCACATCCCAAAGTGCTTTATTCCTCTTCTACCACAGCAATTTGTCAATCATGATTTTTTTTATTAAGTAAAGAATGACAAATTGAACATTTTGAAACATAAAACACTTTAAAGTAAGTGAGACATAATATATATCTTGTTACTGAGAAACTGCAAATCACAGCATCATCCTCTGTCCTGAAGCCTTTCCCATGGTGGAACAACTTTATACCACTTTACCTCTGACTGTTACGAAGCACTCGCACTGGAGACTCCTTCTATAAATGCTAAATAAACAACTCACAGAATGCTTCACCATATCAACAATTAAACATTGTTCTTTGTTAAATGGTATTTTTAAAAATCCAGTCATTAGATTATGTGGCGCGTCCACCATATAAGTCATTGTGTAAGTTGTTACTATAGAAGCCATAACATATTAGAACAAGCGCATTAATATAATCTTGCGATTTGTAGACGTGCTGCTGTTATAGAAAATGAATCGACACCCTCTGACCAATCGGAAACTAGAATTCAACAGCAGTATGGTACAAGATCAAATTAAAATATCTGAGCTGGAAATTTGATTGCAGGTTGAAAAACGTTATTCTTACATACACTAGAGGCTACAATATAAAGGCTGCATGGAAGTCCATAGTTACAGAAAAATGAAACAAAAGATGTATTGTCAGCATTGTTCAACAGACTGAGAGCTTACTAAAGTTCTCCTGACATTAAGAGTTTTGTAATGCTGTCCCATTTTTGATCCTATTCAGAGTTTTATAGAATACCAATAAATCCGTTATCACATAAACGCCTCCTGTTGCGTTTTCATGAGGAGCCTTGTTTTAATTTTGTATGAAGTTGTAAAGTTCAGTTGTAGAGTCCTGCCTGACTTTCCCATTGCGTGAATTCTGTTTTAAAGTGTGTTATGTTCAGGGGACAAGGAGCGATGCTGTGCAGTTAGGTTTGTAATTTTAAATAAAGTTCATGTAATACCTTATGTTGTGCTATTTTTGTCATTTAAATTAAATATAAAAATGGGTACATAGGGTATACTCCTGCTTTCATGTAAACACACACACACACACACACACACACACACACACACACACACACACACACACACACACTAACGAGATTCAGCCCGTCTTTCTCAAGCCTTTGTCTTTTCCCCTTGTGTGACATTTGACATTTCTTGGAGGACATTTCCTCCGGGACACCAGGAAGTTTCCTGCCTTGTCTGTCCTTATAATCTCCATTGAGTGTGATGCAGCGACAAAACCTGACTTTAAATGACTAATTCCTAATAATGAATAATAATGTCACTTTTTGAGTCTTTTTAATTGATAAGGTGGAAGAAGCTAAATGTTAATACAAATTTCTTGGACACACCGACTATTTCTTGTTTTTAAAGAGTATTAAAGCTTGTAAACTTCTCATTAACCTTTATATATGTCTCCATCCATCCTTTTTCTGTACCGCTTATCAGACACAGGGTCATGGGGTAGCCGGGGGCGTATTCCTGGGGACTCAGGGCACAAGGCGGAGGACACCCTGGACACCCATCACAGGGTACAATCACACACACCCATTCATACACTGTGGACAATTTCAAGATGCCAGTCAGCCTACAGTGCATGTCTTTGGCCTTGGGGAGGAAACCGGAGTACCCGGAGGAAACACCTGAAGCACGGGAGAACACGCAAACTCCACGCACACAGGGCAGAGGCGGGATTCGAACCCCCAACCCTGGAGGTGCGAGGCAGATGTATGTATTATGTATTATTATTTATTTATTAAACATAGCCTACTTGCTTGCTTTATTGCTTTTTTTTATTGTTTATGTCATGCACTATTATTTGCACAAATTATTCATTGTCCTTTATCAGTAGATTATTTTCATTTTGAACATGACCTGTCTTATGCCGTGACATGAAATTAATTTAGTAATAATTACACCGGGGGTGCAAAGGGTGTTGCAGAGAGTATGAGACAGGAGCGCGCGCCTCGTTTACTCACCGGACTCGCACGAGCCTCTTTGGATAGGAATGACAGCGGGCGCGTGGCTGCGCTCGGCCTTCCGGTTCTCGGCTCTGAGGCGGCACTCACTCGGGTACGTGCGCCCGTCGCTTCCGCAGACGGGTCCAGCGGTGACGCACGCGCACGTGCGCGCGCGCGCCCCCGCCGCCACCACCGGCCCGCGATCGCAGCGCAGGCCATCGCCGCAGCGCGCGCGGCCCCGCTCACCGCACGGGTCACCCTCGCCGGACGCGCACACCGCGCAGCAGCGGCACGCGTCCCTCACCACGCCGAAGTAGCAGGAGTCCGGGGCGGGCGGGCAGCGGGACGCATCACACGCATCCGGGCATTCCCGCTCCGGTCTGTGCGTGAGGAGCC
This sequence comes from Pangasius macronema, assembly GCA_037577455.1. NCBI lineage: Eukaryota > Metazoa > Chordata > Actinopteri > Siluriformes > Pangasiidae > Pangasius > Pangasius macronema. Next base: position 2,526,978 of record CM074968.1, on the reverse strand, counting down.
GCGCGCGAATGAGCGAGGCCGCGAGCAGACACGCCACCACTTTTACTTCCCACATGATCATGAGCGTTTGCGCTGCTGTTAGACAGAAGTTTCCCTGATGATCATCGCCTGCCTGCCTTCCCAAACTGCTACAAAGCCCCAGCACCAGCTCACAGGACTCAGCATCTCTTATCTCCTGACTGCGATCTTACTTTCCCCCACTCCTCACGTGCAGTCCGAGTAAATCTGCAGCATATGCACCATGAGGTTGAAGAGGAGGAGCCCTTAAGCAGGGCGCTTCAAATCCCACCCTAGTGAAAAGAGCTCAGTAAACTTAATTATCTCAGTCATACAGCGCACATTATACTGCAGTGTCCTGTACTTACAGCCGCACTGAGTCATGCACAATGTCACAATATCTATAACTTCATGTCTTCAAACACATTAAAGCTGATTATATGCTGTAAAAGGATGAAGATTGCCACTAAATGGATGTTAGTCATTTGCTAACACCAACAACTGTTTTATATATTAAAGAAACACAGTTCATACTTTTTTCCTTTTATAGTTAATGTTGGGAAATGTCCATGAAGCAGCTCACTTGAAGAAGAAGAAGAAAAACAGCTTGTCACATTAAAAGAAGCCAGAAATCACCAAGTCCTCTGTCCTGAAGACTTTTCATGTCGGAAAATAAAATAAAATTTTTTTTTTTTTATAACTTTACCCCTGACTTTTACAAAGCACCGATACTGGAAATGGAGACTCCTTCCATAAATGCTATATAAATGTTTCCTTAGAGACAGCTTCAGCATTTTCTAAGCAATAAGATATTTAGAAAATGTCTTTTTTCCACCAAACCAGGGATTGCACCAGACGTTAGAAATAAAGTTTTTCAGCCAATTTCCAGTATAACGAGCTCCTCAGCTACCTGATCCACCTCCCTGCCTGATTTGAACTGCCGTACATGGTGCAAATTGGGCAGGAAACATGGACCAGGTAACCCTGAAATTCAACCATGCATCATAACATAAAGGCTCGAATTTTTTTAAAACTGTTATTATGAATAGTTTGGAGTACGGTGGTCTGAATGTTCAACTTTTTGGAAGCTACCTTAGGCCAACGCCATCAGCTACTAAACATAAATAACTGATTAAAAGTCTCAGCATCATCTGTTTGATTTGAGGGAAGTGACTGCTGGGAAGCGTTTTCATTGGTCAACATGATCGCGTGCCAAAGTTAACAAAAAAATGAAGAGACTTGAACAAAACGTGTAATAAAGTGCTTGCTAATATACAGGTCTGGCACTAAAGAGCTCCAGGAATAGAAAGCTATAATTATTATCATTAAAAAAAATCTATATTATGGACTGTGCTTTGTTCATTTATTCACCTTTGAAGCACAAGGTTCATTGGTAAAGCCAATAAATAAATAAATAAATAAAATGCATTCGCCTTTTGAATCAAAGGTGAATCAAAGGGGCTTTCAGTGATAATTACAGGATTATGGTATTTAGTAATGCCAAAGGCTTTAAGTATTTAATGCACTGCGAGTGAAAACGGGTTGAGCTTGTAAGACGTAAATATGAAGCTTGTGAGACAATCCCAGTCCATTTATCTGCGTCAAGACGTCAGTAGTGAAGTTTGTTTAATTTTACTGGCTACCAGCTGCAAAACTGTTAAAACGCTGGAATTTTACAGCAGGAGAAGAAAAATAAAGGTCGATCTGGTTTCCAGTGAAACTGCCATGAAGGTATTTTATAGTGTTAATTATACAGCAAGGTTGCTTGGCAATATGATGTGCCTTAAATGATTAAATAACCGATTTGCACCATCATCACTCCTACTACTGTACAGATCCACACAAATTGCCCCTAAAATGAATCCCTATCGCCTCGACTGTTGAATGCTGAACTGATCTATAGACATACTTTGATGGCTTGGGGTGTGAATGGTGCCTGCTTTGTGTCCTTCAGATTTAAAGCCAGTATATGATTGACTTTAACATGGAACTAGTGATTTTTATATGCATATAAAATGACACATTCCAACAGCTAAGGCAGGTTTATAACAAGCTGACAAGTTAAAATAATACATGTTTATAGGTTGTGTTTCTGTTGTAACCAGTTTTCCATTTTGCATGAGAGGTTTCTAACCCATTTTTTTTAAGAGTATCACTAACACAGATGTGATCAGAGAGCTTCTCCTTCTCCTTCTTCTCCTTCTTCTTCTTTGGGCTTTTCCCTTCAGGGGTCTCCACAGCGAATCATCACTCTCCACCTATCCCTA
>CM074968.1:2510213-2522733 GCA_037577455.1 Pangasius macronema | reverse complement strand
GGATGGAGCCAAATACAGGACCATTCTGGAAGAAAACCTGATGGAGTCTGCAAAAGACCTGAGACTGGGACGGAGATTTGTCTTCCAACAAGACAATGATCCAAAACATAAAGCAAAATCTACAATGGAATGGTTCACAAATAAACATATCCAGGTGTTAGAATGGCCAAGTCAAAGTCCAGACCTGAATCCAATCGAGAATCTGTGGAAAGAACTGAAAACTGCTGTTCACAAACGCTCTCCATCCAACCTCACTGAGCTCGAGCTGTTTTGCAAGGAGGAATGGGCAAAAATTTCAGTCTCTCAATGTGCAAAACTGATAGAGACATACCCCAAGCGACTTATAGCTGTAATCGCAGCAAAAGGTGGCGCTACAAAGTATTAACTTAAGGGGGCTGAATAATTTTGCATGCCCAATTTTTCAGTTTTTTATTTGTTAAAAAAGTTTGAAATATCCAATAAATTTCGTTCCACTTCATGATTGTGTCCCACTTGTTGTTGATTCTTCACAAAAAATTACAGTCTTATATCTTTATGTTTGAAGCCTGAAATGTGGCAAAAGGTCACAAAGTTCAAGGGGGCCGAATACTTTCACAAGGCACTGTATATATATATATATATCCCACCTAAAATGCATAGGGTTACAAGTGTTGTTTTTATAGCATTTTCCATTCCCCAACAGTAGATGGCACTGTGCTGTGTATGTGGCTGTGCCACCTTTAGGTTTAAGTTAGAGAAGATCAGCATTCTTTTTTTTCCTTACATGAGAGAATGGTGAGAGCTGCTGAAAAGTTAAAGCCCAAAGAAAATGAATATTTCATACTGAAGAGTACATTCTGATCGATATTATTAGTTGTGATATCAAAAATTTGGTTTGGTGAATTGCTGTTGAAGCGTTTTTTTTTTCTTTTCTTTGAAACTTGGAATTTCCGGTGTGTGTAACATTGGTGTAAAATGTTTGCTAGCAAACTATCTTAGTCATGTCTTGTCTCCATTTTGATCCATAAGGTAAATATAAGCTATTTTAATGGGCTAACTGTGTTTAATATTGTTTTGCTATTTGTGTTGCATTATCAAAACCAGTCGGAGATGATTGTAATGTAATTGTATTGCACCGATCTCTGTAGTAGTATAGGAGGCCATTTTTTTCCCTTACTGAACATGTGCGCTCTCGTTAACCAAGCAAAATGGTGTCTTGTAAGGTTTAAGTACGTTATGCATAATATTTACAGCTATGAGTTTACTCTAATGTCTAATGTTCTTAGAGCCATTGTAAAGACTTGATGCATTTTGACGTGATGTATATGTGAGTTAAGATGCTAATAAGCTGAATAACTTAAGACAGTTGTTTAACTTTGTGAATGTAGTACTTTACACTGTTCATTTGTATTATTAATGCCTTGAATTTGATTCTGCGGTGCAAAATGGCTGACATCCATGATTTAGATTCAATGATAATATTTCAGCAAAGTGATTGTACTTAAAGTGATAATTGATCACAAAACCCTGTATAGCACTAATTGGATATTTTTGCTCTGCTGTGTGCAGACTGTTTTTTTTGTGTGCAGATTGTTTCTTTTGTTGTGCATTTTCTGCTACTGTTGAGAGAGAGAGAGAGAGAGAGAGAGAGAGAGAGAGAGAGAGAGAGAGAGAGTTGAACGGCGAGTCATTGATTCCATTCAGGAGTGTGAACCCAGTGCCCATCAACCTGCCAAGCCGGTGGACTGGATGCATTTCAGACACATTTCCTTGGGATACAGATAAGATTTATCTATTACTTATGTTTTTTTCTATGAGATCTCATCACTTACACACTGCCTGGGTAGACTTTTTTTTTCTTTTTTTTTCTAAAGTACGTACAAGGAACATTCTTTCTTTTTTTTTTATTGGAACATACGCTATATACACTGAAGAGTTGAACTGAACTGAACATTAAGGTTTTTGACTTGACCTATTTTTCCGTACTGACTGACTATAAGGGAAATTGTTATTTCAAATTTTTATATTTGTGATTCCTAATATGTTGTGTGGTGTTTAATAAACATTGTTACTTCTTTTTTTTTCCCAATTTAAGTGGTCATAGCAAACTCACTTCTAGAGCCGAACCTAGCTTTGATTTAAAGTATAGATGCTAATTACTTGTGTTACCTTAGCAATCACATAATATACTAAGTTTAAAAGGTCACATATACACACACACACGCACATATATATACACTCCTGATCAAAATCTTAAGACCAGGGAGAATATTACAAATATTCACACTTCGCACTGGTGGATTGTAACCAGGTTGTAAGTACTTCTTCAAAATGCCAAAAGAAGAAACAAGAGCAAGAAAAACAAAAAGTAGAGAGTAGGTAATTTATCGAAAAGTGAATTTAAACTCAAACAGGCTGGTCATCAGCTGATCAAAAGTTTAAGACCATTGCCTTTAACAGTTAAAATCTGTGCAAAAATATAGCTGTAATTTCAGTGTCCTTCAGACAGTTACACTGTCATGATTTCCTGATGGCAAAAGCAAAAAGGCTTTCTGTTTTTGACCATGGCAGGATTGTTGAGCTGCACAAGCAAGGGCTCTCACAATGCGCCATTGCTGCCACAGTTGAACGCCGTAAGACATGTCAATTTCTGATTTCTTTTTTTAATTTGTACCTGTAGATGAAAGTGATGTAATTGCATATAAACAACAAAAAAATCACGTCATTTTCACTTATTAAACAAAAGAAATCAACAAAAATGAGTATTCCAACTGAGGAAAAAAATTTAGGACACCCTATGCCGTAATAGCTAGTGTGTCCCCCTTTGGGTGAAATAACCTCACATCTGACATCGACTGGAAGAAAGTTTCCCTAACTCCTCAATGCAGAATTCTTTCATCTGTGTGATGTTTGAGGGGTTTCTTGCATGCACAGTCCATTTCAAATCACCCCACAGGATCTCAATAGGATGTAGAACTGGGCTTCGACTTGGCCATTCCAGAACTCTCCATTTTTTACTTTTCAGCCAGTCCTTGGTGTATTTACTGGTATGTTTTGGGTCATTGTCATGTTGCAAGGTCCAGTTCTGCTTCAGCTTCAATTTTTTCACTGATGGTCTCACATGTTCCTCAAGCACCTTCTGATTCAATGTAGAATTCATAGTGGATTCTATGATGGTGAACTGGCCAGGTCCTGCTGCAGCAAAGCATCCCCAAACCATAACACTTCCATCTTCATGTTTCACAGTTGGTATAAGGTTCTTTTGCTGAAATGCTGTATTTGGCTTATGCCAAACATGCCCTCTGTTATGGTGTCCAAATAGTTCAATTTTAGACAATTTTTGTCTATGTGTTCTTTGGCAAACTTCAGTCTTGCCCTCATTTTTTCTTAGCAAAGGTTTCCTCCTTGCACACCTGCCATGATAATTAAAGTTGTGCAGTCTCTTTCTGATTATAGATTCACACACTTTGACATCAACTGTAGCAAGAGCTTGCTGTAGATCCCGTGATGATATTTTAGGGTTTTTGGAGACTTCTTTGAGCATCTTGCGGTCTGCTCTTGGGGTGAATTTGCTTGGACGGCCTGACCTGGTCATGTTGGCAAGCTTTTTTAAAAGTTCTCCACTTGATTTTCCGGACAATAGACTGATTACAAATTCTTTTGAGATCTTTTTATATTCCTTACCAGACTCATAAGCATCAACAATTTTCTTTCTGAAGACCTCAGATTGCTCTCTGGATCTCACCATAGTGATATCTCTCACTTCAACAATTAAGAGCAAACCAAACTAAATGTCTGAGGTTTAAATAAGGCAAGCCTCCTTCAAAATGCTCTGTAATGATGTTCTAATAATTTGCACCTGATGTGATACACCTGTAGGTAATTTTAGCTATTTTAAGTACAAATAAATGTGAGGGTGTCCTTAATTTTTCCTCACAAGAAATTGGATTTTTTTAAGATACATTTTACAGATCATTTAAAAAAATCTTTTCTTTGGTTTTATTTGTTTAGTTATATTACTTGAATCTCCCAATATTGTTAAAATGAAGATCAAATATCCATATGTTTAACTATGTTAAAAAAAAACACAGGCTTTCATGGGGTGTCCTAATTTTTTCACATGACTTTATATTGTTTTAACCAATTGTAAATGCTGGTTACGGATGTAACCATGGTTGTATGAATAGTGGAAGACCGCCAGAGATGGTTAAACATGGTGGAAGGTGGTCATGCACTCGCGTATGATATGAGAATCTCATATTGATTCAGCCACATGTAATCTTGACCAATGAGTCCATATAAGCTTCCGTTTACATCATGGTCTGTCTCTGCAGTCATTCTTGTCAGTCTGAGTGACTAGAGACTCTGGCGGTCTTCCACTATTCATAGAACCATGGTTACACCCGTAACCAGCATTCAATTTCATAGATCCATACCACCAGATACGGTTAAACATGCTGGAAGATGCATACCACCAAGTCACGAGGACTGAACTCTAACATTGTCTGTAAATACAGCAGAGCTAACTGAAGGTAGGAGGGCAACATTCAGCTGGTAGAATCCCGTAAATGTGGAAGGTGATACCCATGTGACTGCTGCACATATGTCTGATAGGAAAACACCACGTAGAGCCACCCAAGACGTGGCAACTGCACGAGTGGAATGGCACTTCATGGACATTGGGACTGGGCAACCACCCAAGCGGTAAGCATTGGAAATGGTGTTTACCACCCAATGAGGCAGCCGCTGCTTAGACAAGGATGCACCTCTTTGACAGGGACCAAAACAGACAAACAACTGGTCGATGGTGCGCCATGATGCCATTGTTGGCATATACTGTCGCAAAGCTCATACTGGACACAGTACTGGATTAGGAGCTTCATCAGCAGGGTGAAACACTGCAAGCTGAAAGGGGCGGTTAGCAAACTGCACTGATAACACTTTAGTCTGAAAAGCTGGATTTGGCCAAAGCATAACATCCTCAGGGCCCCATCTATGGCATTGTGGACTCACTGAGAGGGCCTGCAACCCACTGACCCTTTTGGCTGACGTTATGACCAAGAGGAAGGCAGTCTTCATAGAAAGATACTTAACCAGATTGTCCATTTTTTCCATGGGTTGGGGGGGACAGGGAGATTGGAGTTGAGGGCTCTCACAGCCTGGGGGAAAAAGCTGTTGAGCAATCTGACAGAATGAGCTTTGATACTCCGGTACCTTCTACGTGATGGCAGCAGCTGGAAGAGATTGTGGAAGGGAAGGGAAGGGTAGGGTCTTTCATAATGCTGGTAGCCTTGCTGGAGCAATGTGCAAGGAAAATGTCCAGGATGGAGGGGAGAGGGGCACCAATGATCTTTGCAGCTGTGTTCACTGTCCGCTGTAGGGTCTTGCGGTCAGCAGCACTGCAATTTCCGTACCAGAGGATACCAGGGATGGGTTAAGGCGCACAGCTCCTCTAAGAAATGCCACTATAATCCATGCCAATTGACTGAACCATGGCATCGTTGGCCAGTGGGGAGCTATTAGTATTAACCTGGGCTGTCTCTCCTGCACACGTAAGGGGGTAAGCATATAGCAGGAGATCTGGCCACCCGTGGGCTTGGGCATCCTGACCTAATGCCCCCTGCTCTTGCTCCACTGAAAACCACAGGGGACAATGTGTTGTTGCCACGCTGTCAAAGAGGTCCACTGATGCCAATCCGTATCTCTTCCAGATCAATTGAATCACTTCCCTGTGGAGACACCAATCCCCCGACCTCAGGCTGTGGTGAGAGAGGGAGTCCGCCATGTTGTTGTTCTGACCAGCAATATGTATTGCTCTGATCAACAGAAGTTGTCTGTCCGCCCATAGCAACAACCCTTCTGTCAGTTGGAGACATGACTGAGACCTTGTTCCACCTTGGTGATTGATCAGAAAAACTACTGTGGTACTGTCTGTTCACACCAATATGTGTCTCCCTGACAGTACTTGCCTGAAATGTCTCAGGGTGAGAAACACTGTCCATAGCTCCAACAGGTTGATATTAGATTAGATTAAATTCAACTTAATTGTCATTGTTCAAAGTACATGTACTAAGCCAATGCTGCCAGTCATCCCCATCCTGCCGGAGAAGCGTCTGTGGTTATTACCTCTGTGCACGCAGGAGGCAGCCCCATCCACACCCCTCTCCGGAGAAACCGTTCCTGCTGCCAGAGTGCCAGGGAGGCAGAACAGCTGGCTGTGATGCGAACTAGAGTTAATCAGTTGTGAATTGGTGACAACCATCTGGCTATTAGCCAGCGCTGAAATGGCCGAAGCTGTAACAGTCCTAGATGAATGACTGATGAGGCTGCAGTGAGTATCCCAGCCAGATGCAGAAAGTTGATGTAGGGTAGCCTGCATTGAGTTTGGAACCCTGCTAATATCCTGCACACAGCCTGCCTCCTGTGCTCTGTGAAGGTAGCCCTCAGTGAGGGTTGACCTGGAATCCAGGCACATGTCTAGAAAACAGGCTGACTGGCGAGGCACCAGACAGCTTTTTTGCAGGTTTACCCTCAATCCCAAGGCTGCAACATGCTCCAGTAGGCGCCGAGTGTTGCTGACCGCCTGCTGAGACATCCTGGCACACAGCAGCCAGTTATCTAGATATGGCAGGATCAATAGGCCATCCTGCTGCAATGGATCCAGGGCTGTCTGAATACATGGTCTGCATGAGGAGAGAGACAGCCCAAATGGAAGGACACAGTACTGGTATGTTCTGCCCTGGAATGTGAACCGTAGAAATTGTCGGTGAAGGGCAGCAAGAGGATATGGAAATACGCATCCTTTAAATCCACCGTGGTGAACCACATGCCAGGTTCAATGGCACACAAGACATTCACAACGCATAACATGGAAAGAAAGATGTTTGAGGTGCTTGTTCAAATGTCTGAGGTTGAGAATGGGTCTGAAACTGCCATCTTTTTTCCAAACAAGGAAGTATTTCAAATAGAAGCCCCTGGGGTGGATTCGAGTATCCATAGGTTCTACTGCCCTCTTCCTCAGCAGCTCCTGGACCTCTGCAGCAAGGGAAAGCTTCTGATAAGGCTCCTGAACCACTGTAGGCCGGACACGGGTACATGATGGAGGTCTGTGATGAAACTGAAGATGATATCCTTTCTCCTGTATATCGAAGATCCACTTGTTGTTTGTAATAGCCCTCCACTGTTGTATCTGAGGGACTCAGAAACAGCCCATCACAGACCTTGGGCTGTCAACGGCGTCGAGGGACGGTTCAGCTTATCCTTGGAGGGAGATGGTGTGTACTAGAAGGAGATGCGGGTGGCCGGAAACAAGAACGAGCCCCTCCACCTCCTGACAGGGAGGCGCTAGGATGTGTCGGCTGACGTGATGGTCTGTGCGACTGCCCCTGTACACTATGCAGTGAGGCTGTCTGATGGGCATCCAACCTGTGTGCTGGCCAATCAGAATAGCCTACCCTGTGCTCAAGATGCCGGGAGCGTGACTCTACTGCATGTGCTCTTCATTCCAGAGCTGCCTGAGTGGCTGGCCCAAAAACCTGACCAGACACCAGTGGCTTTCCCAGGGCTTTCCCAGTGGAAAAGGAAATTGATCCTAAAGCCTGCAGGGAAGCATCGAGCAAGTTGGATGCTGTGCCCTCTGTGGGGCCCTTGGTCATACATGAATGAAGTGCAAGCATCAGAGCTAAAGAGTTCCCCACCCGGTCCAACCCTGAGACTGTGTTATAAACTCTGACCATAAGGTCATTGGTACATCTGCATTCTGGGTTGGGACATTCGAAGATTCTGTTTGAGGGCCTCATCAGGGGACACAACCAAAGATATACATGTCTCCACTGGAGGCATGTTACCAAGACCCATCTCCTGTGCATCGTCCATCGCCGCCAACGTACGTGCCACCTGGTCTGGTCTAGCTGCTGGAGCGGAACAAAAGGCAGAAGAAACTACATCCGCGAAGTTGGAACAACCGGAACTCCTCTGGCCGAGAGACTGAACGGTGCAGAAGGTTTGAAGGGCCCAAAACTGGGGAAGGGAAAACCCTCGAAATTCAGGGTCCACTCCTGTGAATCGCTGTTGTCTCACTTCCATGGGCATAACACTACACTCAGGACAGGGATTCGTTAGAGCCTCCCTGAGGTGGTCAATACCCAAACAGGTAGGGCAATGGGTGTAAGCATCCATTAAATCCATAGGCCCAGAGCAGACAGAGCATGCAGCCATATTCTTAATAATAATAAAGAGAGACCCCTGGTCAGCCAATGGGATAAAAGCACTCAATGGGACCCTCGCAGAGATCATGTACAAATCCAGCAATGTATCAGGAGAGAAGTATTTAAGGTTTAAAGTTTTAAGTTTTAAAGTTTTAAATGTGTCGAGACATCTCTCCGCGAGAATGGCAAAGAGACAAACCTTGAAAAACGGAAGCTTATATGGACTCCGATACGTCATTGGTCAAGGTCACGGGTGACCGAATCAATACGAGATTCTCGTATCATACGCGAGTGCATGACCTCCTTCCACCATATTTAGCCGTCTCTGGCGGTCTGGAACTATGAAATAGAAGCAACATTTTTAATTTTGATTTTTTTTTTTACTTTTTAAAGGGTCTGCTGCATCTAAGATGCTATGCAGCAGCCATTGGGGGATTTACCCTTCCAACACCTATGACTGTACCACCATGGTGCTCCCTGAAGAGATAGGAGGTGGATCCATAAGCTTCCCAGGAACATTGGGTGTGAGGCAGGAATACACAGTGAATGAGTCCACTGCAGGGCATCACACAGTCACATACTTACTCACACGTAATAAAGTAGCCAATATACCTACCAACCTAACATTTTTCTGGGAGGGGGGAGAAAGCTGGACTAAACAAAGGAAACCCACAGGCACAAGGGGCGTACACACTAATGTCAATATTCAAGATAAAATGTGATTCATAATGTCTTATGATTCACACATAGTTACTCTTTATTATACATTTTTTTCTTATTCTCACCTTTATAGTAGACGCCTGTAGTTGTTTGTGTAGTTCCCCTCTCTCCGTCTCCAGACAATGTCTTTCCTCCTCTGCAGACTTTCTGCATTCCTCTGCCTGTGGTGGGATATGGCCGCAAATTATGAGTGGTAACAAACATTAATGCCTATATAATTGAGGCTTTCACACTACAAAGATGCAGAAAAAAGGCCAGTTTTATATATAGGCTTTTGTTCTGGACAGCTAGGGTGGTTTCATTTGCAACAATTGGAGTATACCTGTTTATTGGTTTGCTTTCTGAGAACTAATAGAAAAGTTGCCACCTTGAGATTGTGATCCCACATCGATGGATTATAGAAGTTCCCCAAAATGACACATTTGTCCTCTTTCACATTCTTGTCCTGTCAAAGAGTTGAGGAAGGATGCTAAGCATCTATCATTTTTTTCTTGCAAATTCTATTATTAAATCTGCATCATAGAGATCTGGCTTGTGAGACTAGATAATGATCAGAAGACAATGATCAATATCCAAACTGTTTCTGATGTTGAAGTGACTAAAGTGAACAGCTGTCATGCAGACAGAGCTGCAGAGGCCTCTAGTTTTAAAAAAAAAAAAGCTGTGAGCTGTCTGACACGGGCAGAAGACATGGTTACTCAGCTCACTGAGTACAGGAATTCTGCCTTCAGCCCATCCAAGTGCACACACCCGGAGCAGTGAGCAGACTTTTTTTTTTGCTGCAGCACCCAGGGAGCAGTTGGGGGTTTGGTGCCTTGCTCAAGGGTCTCACCTCAGTTGTGGTATTGAGGGTGGAAGGCAGCACTGGTCATTCACTCCCCCCACCTACAAGCCCTGCCGGACCTGAGACTCGAACCCAAAACCTTCAGGTTCACCTTCAGGTTACAAGTCCGCCTCTAACCAGAGTCCGCCACAAGTGCCCCAAGTGTAGAATTCAGATGCAGAATTCAGGAGCTTAGTACAGCTACCTCGCATAGAGTCAGACTCTGATATAATTGTACTCTCAGTGGCTGCTTCTCATTCTCTAACCACCATGGTGAAGAGTGCTGACAGCCAACCATTGGGCTAATCCTCATGATCAGAGCATAATGCAGGAGTGCGGGTAGGCAGCAGCAATGAATGTGCTGCAGACTAATAATAAAGTGTGCCTAAGGGAAACTGAAGCTGGATCTTACAAATGATGGTCTTGGTTATTAACTTGATTACCCTTTCAAGTCTCAAAAGTGAATGCACAGTCAAAAGCAAATTCAAGCTGTGATTTAAGAAAAGTCCATGCATAATCTATGCAATGGCAGATGCAGTAGCACTAAGTTTCACATTAATGCCTCTAGTATACATGCCAGTGAACTCACTACTGCTTGGCCCATTTGCTCCTAACCATTCATGAGATATTGCAGATACACTGGGCAGAGAAATACTACAATCAACATTCCTAAGCATTGAAAGACACATCAGTGGAGTGTGGAAGATGACTGGGACTGTTAAGACACATGAGAATTTGAGAAAATTGAGAGTAAATAATTTATTTACTGATAAGCACTCAGTGAGCTACCCATCAGACCAGTGATCCCCTTGGAAGAGACCCCAGCATACTGACAGGATACTTAAATCTTTTGAGTATATATGCACCATCTAAGCACCAGTCATATGGAGATGGATGTTTTGGATGTATTGCAGAGTTGATTAGTCTCTTTGCTCTTTCTGGGTCTACCCTAAAAGTGTACATTTCAGCATTGTCTCCACAACAGGGGCAGACTGGTGGTTAATAAACTAGTCAAAAGTTGACTTAAAGGTGCTGAAACTCACCAACATACATGCAAATAAATGTTCCTACAGTAGGATTTGGACTTGGTGTTAGGCAGATTGTGAAACTTGTGAACCAATGGAAGACGTAGTTATAAAGTACGTTTCTCTTAAAACAGTTTTTTTTTTTTTGCTGGCCACCACTACATCAAGACAAGAAACAAACAAGAATACTCCGCCAGTTCGAAAGGAAACATATATAACCTTTTTTTTCATGGTGATGAAGTGAGCAGAAAAAATAATTGCACAATTATTTTTACGGACAAATTAGTGTCCGTAAGTTTGTGGACACCTGACCAAACCAATTTTAGGTCCGTTCTGAACATCCCATTCCAGATTTACTTCACATTTTGCTATTATAATAACCACCATTCTTCTGGGAAGGCTTTCCACTAAATTTTGGAGCATGGCTGTGAGGATTTGCCCATTCAGCCACAAGAGCATTTGTAAGGTCAGGCACTGATGTCATGACAACAGTTTGTGGAAGACCCATATATGGGTGTGATGGTCAGGTGTCCACAAACATTTGGCCATATAGTGGATATGCTGTGGCCTTCACACTTAACAAATCTCCTCTAAATGGACATCTACCCTTACCATCCACTTTAGTAGGAACACCAGTACACCTGCACATTCATGCAGTTTTCTAATCAGCCAATCATGTGCCGGCAGCCATCAGAATGAAGAAAAAGTGTGATATCTGTGACTTTGATTGTGGCATGGATATGGATGGCTGGTGTGAGTATTTCAAAAACTGCTGATTTCCTGGGATTTTCACACACAACAGTTCTAGAGTTTACACAGAATGGCGCAAAAAACAACAAAAAAACATTGAGCAAATGACAGTTCTGTGGGTGGAAACATCTTATTAATTAGAGCGGGCAGATGAAAATGGCCAGATAAGGTCAAGCTGCCAGGAAGGATATAGTAACACATATAAGCACTCTTTACAACCGTGGTGAGCAGAAGAGCATCTCAGCATGTACAGTACATTAAACCTTGCAGTGGATGAGCTACAACAGTGTTTCCAATGTGGAAGACCACACTGGGTTCTACTCCTGTTAGCCAAGAACAAGAATCTGAGGCTATCATGGGCACAGGCTCACCCACATTGGACAGTTGAAGATTAGGGAATAGTCTGTCCAGCTTCAACTGTCCAGTTTCATTGAGTCTGTGCATTGAGTCTTTTCACACCGTTCTGTCTAAACTCTAGATTGTTGTGTGTGAAAATCCCAGGAGATCAGTAGTTTCAATAGGACCAACCAGTACCAACAGCCATGCCACGGTTAAAGTCACAGATCACATTTTTCCCCCATTCTGATCTTTGATGTGAACATTAACTGAAGCTCTTGACCTGTATCTGCATGATTCTATTCTATTCTATTCTTCTTCTTGTTCTTCTTTCGGCTTTTCCCTTCAGGGGTTGCCACAGCGAATCATCACTCTCCACCTATCCTCATCCTCATCCTCAACACTTGCACCCACTAGCTTCATATCCTCATTTATTACGTCCATATACCTCCTCTTTGGGCTTCCTCTTCACCTCCTGCCTGGCAGCTCCATGTCCAACATCCTCCTACCAATATACTCACTCTCTCTCCTCTGAACATGTCCAAACCATCTTAATCTGCCTCCCTAACTTTGTCCCCCAAACGTCCAACATGAGCTGTCCCTCTGATGTACTCGTTCCTAATCCTGTCCAACCAGGTCACTCCCAAAGAGAACCTCAACATCTTCAGCTCTGCTACCTC
>CM074968.1:2444227-2458544 GCA_037577455.1 Pangasius macronema | reverse complement strand
CCCTTAGTTCCAGTGAAAGGAACTCTTAATGCTTCAGCATACCAAGACATTTTGGACAATTTCATGCTCCCAACTTGTTGGAATCAGTTTGGAGATGGCTCCTTCCTGTTCCAACATGACTGAGCACCAGTGCACAAAGCAAGGTCCATAAAGACATGGATGAGCAATTTTCTAATTCATTTTGGGATGAATTAGAGCGGAGACTGCGAGCCAGGCCTTCTTGTCCAACATCAGTACCTGACCTCACAAATGCCCTTCTAGAAGAATGGTCAAACATTCCCATAAACACACTCCTAAACCTTGTGGAAATCCTTCCCAGAAGAGTTGAAGCTGTTATAGCTGCAGAGGGTGGGCCAACTCCATATTAAACCCTAAGGATTAAGAATGGGATGTCAAAACTTTTGCCAATATAGTGTATAATGAATACTGCCATAACAAAAGATGTTTTATTCCATGGCCACAATAATATAGTTTCTAACTGATCAAATGACAATGATGCAGTGTTATCATTATTATGGTATTATTTTCTGTAAGTAGATGTTTATGTAGCATTTATGGAAGGAGTATGCAGTGTCAACACTTTCTAACAGTCAGTAAGTTTTCAGGACAGAGGAGTTTGTATATTTTTTTTTTTGTTATGTAACCTCACAAGCTTTTCTTATTGACTTCTAAAGAGGAAAAAAAAAGAGAGGCTGGTGAGGGAAGGACTGTTTATAGCTGCTATAACATAAAAGTGATTTAAAAGTGATAACACTGTAAGCGTAAGCAGATAAAAAGTATGTCTAGAGAATACAGACAACAACTGGAGAACAAACTGCCATCATGACTTAAAGCAACGTATAAAAGCTACAATGATGTATTTATAACATCGGTCGAGGTTCAAGTACCTTGTTACCAAATGGTCCGTAATATTGCTGGTCTCACTAGTGCTTAAATCCATACCGAGCCAGCGAAATCCTTAGTGAAGCACACATCCCCATTGTCTATAGCTACATGGATGGAGTTTAGCGAAACAAGCAAAACAAATCCTGCTGGGCTAACTGTGGGAGAAAGCCTCTCCCTGTCCCTGTCACAACATGTCGCCTGTTCGTCTAAAATAAGTGGCTCCGAGTGCACCCACAAGCAGTGAAGCCTTTCCACTGATTCTTATCCAATTTGTGGCCTGTAGAAGTAGATACGGCTTACGCCTCCAGTGAGCAGGACAAGAATCTGGGATTTGTATTCAAAATGGCGTCAAGATGGCATGGTAAATGGGGATTGACATTCCTTTTTTGACAGCGCACACACTTTTCACCCTCCAGGGCCCATGGGGTCGGGAGAGTCGGAGAGCTAATAGAAGGGCTGGTAATCCCACCCATCCTCTGAGAGCGCCCGTGACGGAAAACAACGCTTCTGCTGCACATAATAGCGTTATCTGTCTTGCTGAGAAAAATGGGTGAGAAGAGCAAGTAAATGGATGTAGTCGTGCTGTCTGGATTTATGTTTCTAATTTGACGTCCTTTAACAGTACAGATATAGGTTGAATGCACAGGTGTATGCCTCATGAGATGAGCAGAACTTGTCTGGATGACAGTGCACACTTTCCTTTTCAAAATAGTGAAAAAAAAATGAAGCTGCCTAAAAACTCTTTAAGTGCATCTGCATCACAACAGCTGGCACATGTGATGTCTTTTACTCTACTAGCTAACAAGCAAGTAATCTGGAATAATATTTTTAAAAAATTGGCATAAAAAAAACACAAAGTCCTGGAGACTTGCCGTAAATTCAATTATGAAAAATCCAATAGATTTATGTATATCTTAAAAAAAAAAAAGCTGATCAAAATTCAGGTCATTTCTCCATTTCGCAATATGATTATCTGTGGCAAATTTCAAGGACCTAAGACGATCAGTGTGAAATATAATCCTACAGACTGAATCAAGCGTGTGGAGTGNGTGTGTGTGTGTGTGTGTGTGTGTGTGTGTGTGTATCCTGCTGTTTTTTTTCTCCTGAGTAAAAGCAAGCCGCGGTGCAATCGGCCTTTGACGAGCTGTCGATCAGTATTCACTCTCTCTGCTGAGATGGGGAGAGAGGGAGAGAACATGGTCTCAGCCTAGCATGAATTCTGCCTTGCAGGCTCTCGTCTGATTGATGTCGACTGTCTTGTTCGAAGCAGATCTGTTTTTCTCAAGTCGTGCCATATGTTAAGCGCATGCAGCAGGTGTAAAAAAAAACAAAAAAAAAACGGTTTCATATCTAAAATCCTCATGCATGAATGAACATGAGCAAGTGTTCTTTCTGGATGTGAATAAATCTGGATGTGAATTAATTTTCACCATGTTACTAAAATATCACTTGAGTTATACCCCAAAATAAAGATACTAGGCAGCAGCAATGTTTTAGAGGGGTCAAGTACAGCTTTAACTGTAATTTGGGAACAGAGTGTAATGAATACAGTAATGGCAGGTCTAATCTAACTAGCATCATTTTTCTTGCCTAATTTTTAAGAAGAAGCTTTTGAGGAAAACATATCAACATTAAATGTATTCGTTAAGGTTTCACATGACAATTCCACCCCACACCAATAGAGGTCCCCATCACCAGAACACTAGGCCACTCCCAGGGCACTTGAACGCACCACTGGTTTTCATTAGCACTAAGCTTTCACTTCTCATGATTGCTGACTGTTTGTCATTTCAGTTTTGACCCTTTTGCCTGCCTTTTGGACTATTCCAAAATACTCTCCACTTGAATCCTACATGAAGCCTTATATAGGCACTGTATAGCCTTATATAGTCTCACATTGGCATACATGTCGCTAACAGTCCTCAGTTACCACTGATTTGTTCACATAAATGAATAGATGAGATCATACTGCAGTAGATATGTACAGAAGCCATCACCAGTGTTTTGGATCATGGCGCATTGTGCGATACAATTCTACAAGGCTTTCTACAAGTAATCCATCATCAAGTTATCTTTAGCTTACTGGAAATTTGTGTTGTTCACATCCTGTGTACTACATATTTCTTTTGGGTGGGGTTTAGGACGAGTATCACGTGAGAAAAAGGGGTATTCAGCTAAAATTTGGGATAGTTCAGTTTCTTCAAATTGATTGCTTACAAAGGACCGGATGAGCTAACATGACGAATGATGACAGCAGTTAATGTTGAACGTTTATGGGAATCGCTATCGTCTTACATCGCTTACATCGTAAAGCATAAAAAGTCCATGAGTCCTTTTGCCAATGGACCCAACAGATCTGGGCCGTGGTCCGTCAGTTGAAAACCTAAACGCTAACATACAAGGGACAGAAAAAAAAATTCCTTTTCAAGAAAAGAAAAACGGAAATAATGAATGAGTTTTCTCATTTATCCGGCTACACAGTAACTGTACGTTTGAAGGAAGGAGACTGTATTTCCGAGAAATCTCTTGAATCTCTTGCCATTGTTCTTGCTGCCAAGGTCAAATGTTTCTGTCGATAAACCGAAATCTCCCCAAGTTGTGAAGGGAAGACAACTTGGGTAAATTGGAACGCAGGCTTCATCTTGAGAACCGATTTAATCTCATGCAATGATTCTACACCAAAGTTTGCTTTTAATCTTGGACTGGACTTAATCTCTCTCTGGACTAGTGTGCTCTCTCTCTCTCTCTCTCTCTCTCTCTCTCTCTCTCTCTCTCTCTCTATCATATATATATATCAATCAACATCAATACTCTGCAGAACAGTAAAGCCCAGACAGCAGACAGAAAGAGAGATAAAACCCCAGCTCTCTGGCTGAATCACTCTCTGCCACGGCTCACCCGCCCTTTAATTTCATCTCGCTTTTCACTCGAATTAGAAAGAAGGAGCGGTGCATGTTTTATTTATTGGACATGTTTTTTTGCTATTAAAAAAAAAAAAAACCCTCCTGGGTTACTGTTTTTCCATATTAAAAATGGTAGTGTGCACTAGCTGCGACATCAACGACTAACCTAACATTTGATTTATTAATCTGCAGGAGTGTGACGTCTGACAGCCGTTGAGGCGTGATGATCAGTTTGAGTGCTGACATGTACGGTACGCGGTGCGTGGAACAGAATTGAACTCTAGATCCTAATGTTGCTGGTGTCTGGTGGTGCACTTTGTACTTTATTTTCACTGCTGTTTTATCCTAACATGAAATGGAGGTTTATTTTACAACGTAGTGCATGATATTTAATGTGGAGTTGGACGTTTTAGTGGGCTAGGCTAGTCACACTCTGCTAGCTAAACTCTGTCATTAAAGATTTTGTATTGAACATTTTGGTTGTCAGTTTTTCCTGATTGGACTCGTACGTATTAAAGGTTGTAATGCTAGCTATGAGAGGCTAACGATGATAGAGACAGCCGGCTAATATGAGCTAGACTGGCTAACCAGCCAGTCAATAGTCAATATGCTTATTCATGCTTGTGGGAAAACAAAGATGAATTCTGCCCTAGATTAAGCCAATAGTATATTTTGCGTTTTGTTGTCTGTTTTATTGTATGGACATATCTTAGTTTTATGGGTTTGATTTATATTGCTAGTGAAAAATAAGTAAGGAAACCCTTAAGGGGCGTGCTGTTATAGAAAAATCAACAAGGACCAATGGTGTGATGAAGCATTGTAATTGTTACTACTCCGAGTTGATTATTTTCCAATTTGCCGTGCAGGATATTTCACCACGAGGAGAATATCTCGTCTTTAAAGAGTTGACAATTCTTTATTGAGTGGTCGGACTCGTATTTCTTGCTCCTGAAGTTAATAAGGCTTAAAAAAAAAAGCAGCTTATTGTGTTACAGAGCATCCACAAGGCCTTCCACCCTGAAGACTTTCATGTGTTGGAAAACATAATGGAACAGCAATACCTTTGACTGTTCCGCAAATGCAAGTTAAACTGGTGTAAGGGAGTCATCAAATCTGGTTTTGCTCAGGAATTCAACAATGCTCAGGAATTCAACAGCAAGTATAGGTGTTTGCTGATTTTTCCCTCAACCGCTAAGTGTGCTAAATGTGTGTTAGGATACCCTTCGCAAAAACTAAGGCGGGTGGAACGTGGTTTTGATAACGGTCTCAAACTTTTTTTTTGGCAGAGCAGAGGTTCCAAAGTTGAAAAAATTCAACTTTTCAGAAAAAAAAGTGGAGCAATGCCAAGTGCTTTTTGGACAGTGAGGAATGGGAATGCAAGCGGGGAGGATGTGATACTGAAAAACAGAGGCGCATCTTTACCAGAACTCTGGCTTTAAACAAGATGACGTTTTAATGTGGATTAATGTTTATCTGAGTAATGATGACATTTTTTTAAAAAAAATCTCAAATGGCATGCACTACACGTAGTACACTATGGAGTGCGTTCAAGGCAATTATGTCATACCCTGAATAAAGTAATGAATAGGAAGTCATTTGGTATTTGGTCTCTCTCTTTTGAAATAAAGAAATAAGGACGCTTATCTGTGTGTCTACCACACATCCAATTATTTAGCATACGGAATATAGACACTTTCATAACATGATATTCACACTCCTAACCACCGGGGGCGGATAACACCTGGATAACTTCTTGTATGCATATACATATGTCAAGACCTTTTACCAAAAAGTGTGGTGACCATATGGTGCTCCAAAACTGGTGACGGTCTCATACTAACTAAAGTTCTTCAGTTGGCTACTAGCTATTGTGGCTCGATATAAACATAATAACTCTCGACATGACAGGTCTTCACAGCTTGGGAGAAGGCCACAAGCATGGTGGATCGGGGTGCCCTCATAGTTCCATGTTCAAAACACTGAGATGCAAAATGAGTTCCAATAACTACCATACATATGGCCGTAGTTACGAAGAAGGGTTTTCATCCATCTTCCTGTATTAACAGAATATGGTTATCTTTTCCATCTCTCAGTAAATGCCTTAGTGGCTGTCAACGTCTGGGTTGTGGCTGTGACTTAAGGCACTCGTGGCTAATCTACTTCATCATATGATCAGTGGACTGGAGCCATACTCTCTCTTATTTTCTTCTGCGGAGTCATTGTTGAATTCAATTGCTCAGCAATTCATTCAGTTACAGCCTCTGCTTCCAGAAGACGTTTCTGGGCTTTTCTGGGAGAATTGCTGTCAGAATAGCAGTCTTGGTAGCGATCTGTGGATTTTCAAACACACTACTCTCAAAAAGTAAGTAAAGCATAAAAATTCAAAATTTCTGCTTGTGTGGGCATGTCCAGGCTCTCTCATCAACTCATCAGTTCTGTAGTTGATGTTTCATCCTTGATCAGAGGCAGTTGTTAGAACAGATGTTTCATGTGCAGAATGTACATTGATGCTGATGCCGACATGGCATGATCATTTGGTGGATCTAGAACCAAGTCGGGAGTCAGACATGATTTGACTGCCAAGGCCCAGGAAGGCTGTTAACCATAAACCGCTTTGGATGATCAGATTAAAAGGCCAAAAGAGAGTTTGGAGTATCTTGCAAGGCAGATACAGTCTGTCCATAAGGATTTGGACACTGACACAATTTTGGTAATTTTGCCTCTGTACACCAAATGAAATGGGGCAATCAAGATGTTATCGAAGTGTACACTTTCAGATTTAATTCAAGGGGTTTAACAAAAATGTTGCATTAACAGTTTAGGAATTATAGTCATTTTTCACATAGTCCCTCCATTTTCACAGACTCGAAAGTAATTGGACAAACCAAAATAATTATAAATATCAGGATTATTTTTAATGCCACTCCTTTGCAGTCATTGAGTGCCTGAAGTCTGGAACTCATAGACATCACCAAATGCTGGGTTTTCTCCCTTGAGATGCTTTGCAAGGCTTTTATCGTAGCCGCCTTCAGTCGCTGCTTGTTTGTGAGTCTTTCTGCCTTCAGGTTTGTCTTCAATAAGTGAAAAGCATGCTCAGCTGGGTTGAGGTCAGGTGGCAGGATCAACTGTAGATGAAGTAGTGTCAGGCTCATATGAAATCCATGATAATGACGTGGAGGCCACATTCTGACAAACGCCAGAGTCCAATTTCTGCTCCTGAAGAAGAATGTGAAGAGTGTGAGAATGCTATATCTGTGGCTGTATCTGACAGGAAATTGCCTGCGGAGTTATAGTAGTCATGGTCATCTATGCCAAAGAGTGGATCTGATTTATCTTCTACCAGGTCACATGCTTAAGTAAATGGTTCAAAAATGAGCATAATAGCCACCCTGAAAATTCCAGTGACCCCTGTTGGACTCAGAAAGGCAACACTTGGTGTCAAACAAGTTGTAGTCAGCCTAAGAGTCCAGCTTGGGGCCTCACGCTTGTGTTAGAATTACCTAGAGCCTTCATTAGTGAGCCCAAACAGGGTGTCACGTTGAAATGTTCTCTCAAGACAACTTTCTTGCTGGAGTAAGTGAGCTGCAAGTCTTGGCAATACGTCCACCTTGGATACACTGGTAGCCAGATGATACAGGAGTGGCAAGAGTCATATAAACCACCTTTGTGAATCAGTTGGTTGACCTTTTTTGTACCTTCAATGTTGGTCTGTGCTGCTGTTTCCTGGGCATTACCATGTATTCTTCCAAATTCTAAGATCAATATAACCCCTCCCAGTGGGGTCAGTGTGGTGATTATATCTGCAGTCTCAGGGCAAGTCAACAGGTATAGGTCATACAGATGTTGAAACACCACCAGTGATGGTTAAGAGGGGTGAAATAGACCCTAGATTACATATGTAACCCTGTTTTATGAACTCCAGATCACTGCCAAGGTTCCCTGTCCCTCAGAACCAACACCGGACATGGTAGTAAGGTTCCAGGGAACTGTTAATGATGGCATTATATACTGTCATGTAGGCACCATGTGACTTTGTGGTAAAGACCAGATAGGTAGACCAAATGTTCGTAGAACACGGTTATATATGTAACCTTACATAAGTTTACATTAATGCTAGAAAAACTAAAAAGGAAGAAATATATAAATGTTTATCATATGTCACAAGTCATGGTGATATTCAACCCCGTCATTGCATATCATATACTTTTTGTCTATATTGTGCAGCTACAATCCCAAACACATGGTGTTCCAAGTAAGCATGCTAAATCAGGATTCTTTTTGGCTTTTTGTGCTTTAGTTTAATATGATCACATGATCCAACAACAGCTGTATTCTTCTTCTGAGACTGCGAAAAACTAAGGCCACCATCACAAGTCGATGGCTTGGACATTTTGTCTTGTGTGTCGTTTGATAAATGACAGCCATAGAGCCAAGCCTTTCTCATTGGAGGAAAAAAAAAAGTGCATGCTGGGAGTGTTTTTTACTGCTGGTTTTTAAATGCCAGGTTTTATCTCCGCTCCCTTTGTGGAAGTTGGAGGTGCCGCTACTGATTTAACACACTGTCAGGAGATGTTCTGGCACGCAGCTACAGTCAGGGTCGGGGTTTTCACTGGTTCTCTGCTGGTTGTGCAGTTCATTAAAATGCACCATGTCAACAGATTTTCTATTGAGCCTTTGTTGTGTTCAGGTGATAATGAGACGCTGACAAGGCAGGGTTCACATAAAAAAACTATCATATATCACACGTACATGCCCATCCAGTAAGTGGAAGATCTCAAACACGTCGTTTTAACTCAATATGTAGATACTTCTTTCTATTTCGAGGCTCGTTTACTGCAGAGGGCAAAACACTTCAGGTAATCAGCAGGTATTTCCGGCACATCTGCTTCATCTCTAATCAGTGGAACGTTTCATTTTTGACCCTTTCTTCCAGTGTAATCACTGTCACTACATCAGTCACTGCATGATGTGATGACTTACTGATATGATTTGTATACAGTGATGAAGAAACAGCATCTCCAAATGCAACGTGGCTTTTTCAACACAGAAAAATAAGGGAAAATTGTATTTTTGTATCGTTCTCATACATAACTGAATGTTGCAAATGCAAACGATGGCTGCGCTCCATTCTGATGTCATGAAGTCTACAAAGGGCACAAAGCAGCTATTTCTAGCATCCCGAATTGAAAGTAGGGATTAAGACTGCTTTCATCACTGGCCTGGGCCCCATTTTGTGCTGATATGTGCTGGTAAACGGTTCACTGTAACCATAACAACGCTTCTATGAGTCCTCGACTTGCATGCTCTATAGAGTGTATGTGTCTTTTTCTGTAGCTTTGGAGGCAGAAAATATTCATGCAGCCCCAGTTAAAGTGGGACGTCACATCACGTACTAGTCAAAGCCCCCAAAATAGACACATTTGCTAGTTTTATTTACATTGCAAAGTTGGAATATTCCACAGTCCCTTTATCTTCCATGTTTGTTTTTCTCTCATGCCCCCCAACTCATGACCTATTTTGTCGGGTGGTTAAAAACGTGCTTAACATTGCTCAGCACTTTTTTTTTCCTGAAAAGTTGAACTTTTTTCAACTTTTGGAAGCTCCACTGTGACCAAAAAAAATGATGGTGGTACTGTTTTTTTTTGTTTTTGTTATAAGCAACCGAGTTCCTCCTGCCTTGCTGCCGCTTCCCGTAGGATTACATGTAAAACATTCACTGGCAGTTGAGAAAAAAACACCAAGTGCGAAATCATTCTGAGTTTCCATCTTTTTTTATTCAAACCTCAGATACCTATAACATTTGTTTATGCATTTGTATTAGCATTTGCATTTGTAAACGGGCTATTTTAAGTAACCCGTAATTGGAAAGAAACCGTTGATTGCATGATGAAGTTTCTGCCACTTAGTGCTTCTCGTCATGATGAAAAGATTGGTCTCGGTTACATGTCTGATTGTGAGGCAGTACAACACTTCGACTTGGGCTTTGAAAACTGACAACAAAGTGCATTCCAAATGGCTGTTACTTTGAACCTCTACAGAGTTTTTGCTGTGAAAGGCGTGGTCTTGGAAAAGAGTAGGGTATAGTCATGATCACTCCAGAATGGACTGCAGCCAATATCGTAGCAGCAGTCCTAACCAAATAAAGTATAGCACTTACACTGTGGCACTACTGTATGTTCATTCATATATTTATCAATTCATTTATTCATTCTTCTTCCCCTGTTGCTGGTGGGGCTCATGATGCCAACAGGATAAGAAAGCCAGACCAGACTCTGGAGCTACTAGGGGATTCTCAGATGTTCCCAAAGCAGAGAATAATTTCTCGAGCAGGTCCGCGGTCTGCCACGGGGTCTCCATTCAGTGAGATGTTCCTGATACAGCTCTAGCAGAAGCTTTCAAGGGGCATCTGTCAAAGGTTCATCCAAGGGGCCATCCATCAAAGGTGCCCAAACCACCTTAAATAGCTCCTCTCAATGTGAATGCTCTTTTCCTGTTAGTGAAGCGACATGCAGCTACAATTCACATTCCCAAAGCCAGTTTCTGCCAGTTCTAGTCTATCAAAAAATTGTTCATCAAATGCCAGGCTTTGACTAGGCCTCCGATATAACCCATTTGGGCTTAAAATGACAAAGAGGAATTCACCACCTGCCAGATAGTGAATTCCACTTTGTCATTTCAAGCCCAAATGGGTTATATCGGAGGCCTGGCCAATTGGTGCTTGCCTGCAGAGGCCTGGCTCCAAGCTTGGGTCCTGGTAACCTTAATCCAGGCAGGGTACGCTTAGTCTTTTTTGTAACTTTCATGTTAGTCTGTAAGACTCTTTGTTGGATCACTCCCTTCAGATCCCTTCATAGCCATGAAATTCACCTAAGGACACAAGATCTCGATCCATGAAAGGAACCATTCAAAATAATTTCTCATTTTTTTCTCATTTTTTAATATCATTCCACACTAATAAATGCCTTCTTTCAAACCTGCTATGAGTCACTGGACCTCATTTATTATACTGTTCAGAGCAAAATCTAAATTATGGCCAGTTTCAATTGTAATATAATAACGAAATATGTTTGCTTTCCAAAGTCTCAGTTATCCACAATATTTATTTAAAAATAAACTTAAAGTACAAAATGTTGTGAAACAGCTGTAGTGGCAAAATTAATCCACGTTGGCATTGCAGTCCATTCTATAGTTATAATCTGAGAAATCTTTATTAAATGAAGAAAACAAATCAGCATAATTCGGCATAAATCATTTATGCATTTTATAGTGTTTCAGAGGGAATTTGTGCAAACCTAATGCAGCAGTTCATTTATCAATTGTATCAGGTTTATTTATCCATCATTTATATATTATACATGTACAGTACCCTTTTAAAAAGACCTATTTTTTCCTTCTTATTATTATTTTTTTTTTGCACACACATTATACCTAATCGGCTGCATCCTCTCACACATACCTGGCTCGCTGAGCAGAACACCGAGCTCTGAAAGATGGCAGTTAGGCTGATTATGCTCTTACCCCTGGCATATGAGTTGGCCTTAATTTGCACAGCACACCACTGCCTAATGATGGATGACAGCGCTTCTACATTGACAGGAAGCTTGGGAAAGTTTATATTCTCACTATCTTGCTTTTTTGCTTCTTTTTTTTTTCCCCCCAGTATCCCCAAGCAGTTCATGGCATGCACATTCAGCAGCATTCTCTTCCTTAAATCCAGCGAGTTAGTGCATTACGCTTGCATAAATTTGTTTCAGGTTTGGGCTTTTAGCTGGATAGATCATCAACAAGGTTTGGGATGAGTGAGACTACCAGCCAAAGTAGGCTTTAGTGACACGTGACATGAACTCATCCAGCCTCCTCCTATCTCCATCCATATCCTGATTTATTGGAAAGACCAATTGTGCTAGCTAATACATTTTGGCTAATTCCACCATATAATGAAATTATCTGAAACATGTTGTTGTGAATGACCCTCTACCTTTACTTTAACTGGAACCCTGAATGTGAAATCAATTTCAGTAATTAACTGTGGCAAAAAAAGATAATTATTTACTCATACAGAATGTGAATTTGATTTCCAAAGTGAAATCTCCTTCCGTACTAAGGCCAGTGTAATTCCTGTCGTATGGTTGCTAATGCTGGGAAAGCTGCAGCTTTGTGGATCACTCGGATATTGCGTGATGTAAATGAAACGGGTGCGAGGCGAGTGCTCAATTAGCTAGCCTGTAATTGCTTCATCTTGTAAATAGACTTGCCTCAAAAAGGAAAAGAAAAAAAAAACATATCACAGTTTAATTAAAGCAAACATGCAACTGCTTTTAATCGAGTGCTGGCAAACAGCTATTGTTAATCATCTGCTAATCACACACACAAGCCCATTTCAGAGCTCAGAGGGCTGCAGGAAGCAGGAGAGCATGCGCTGGGAACAGTAAACGACTTTTAATTCACTTCCTCCGAGGGACGGCTTTATATATATAGTATAATTATGGCACCACGAGCATTTTAGGCAATCCTAGTGGTTTATACAGGAGTATACTAATACTAAAATGATTTGATTGATTGATTGATTGATTTTAAGTTTTAATCCCCAGCCCAAGATCTAGGTTTTAGATATAAAATATTAAAGCATGATGAGTACAATTTCAGATGTGCTTGTAAAAAAATAACTGAAATAAATGAGGCATCAGGATTTATTGTGCAATTTATTATGGCATATCCAAAAACTGTAGTCCTTGGCCTGGTTCAAAACCCAGGCAGACAGAGCCGCCACGGGCGAATCCATAATCGGTATCCACAAAGCAGGCAGAGGTCAAACCAAAAACAACTCCAACACAGGACATGAGAACGCTATTGCCCTTCTTGGTCTCGTTTTTTTTTTTTTTTTCGAAAAAGCTCTTGCACGGTCGGCGATGGATGTTCTCGTGTTATCATGCTAATGCTACTTGAGGCATCATCCACATCTTCCTCAATTACAGGAACAAGAATATTCATAGTCCATTACTTTGTTAGTTTTTTTTTGGTTATGATGACTAATTTCCTAGCTTGTTAGCTTGTTGAACAGACTATAAGCAGGTTGATTTGGCTAGTTTGTCGAGCCTCGTTATTTCCCACAGTGCTTTTGTGTAAAACTGAGAGTCCTGAAATTAATAAGAAGCAGTTCAGCCTTGTTGAGTCTAGAAAGATGAAAGATGCTACTTTTCTCCTCACGCTCTACTCTTCATCTAGACCGGACGCCTTCTTCCACAGATTTTTTTTTTCATCTGTTTTTATCATGTCCCACGTGACTGCTGCTTAAGGGTTAAATGTCAAAAACTGCAAGCTTAAATGATGCATATAATTACAGTATACCGTAGATCTGCACCTGGGATGAATTGTTTGGAGGTCACTTCATTACTCAATGCTTTTCCTGTGGTCTTATGTAGTAGCTACTCGTGTTTTTAACACGTGCTTTTCTTTTTTATGTTGCACTCCGTTTGTTTAGAACGCATTCTCCTTTATCTGCAGGCCACAACAAGCTTCTCTAAGCCATCGTTAAACTTGAAATATGAAGCGACCTGACAGCACCGGGGTTTGAAAACAGTGATGACAAATGACCAAATGTGCCAAGCTCTGGACTATGGACTGGGAAATACAAAAATCGTGTGAAAACACCTTGAATGTAAAACAATAACCTGATAATGCCAATATACCACGGTGAGCTTGTGTGTGTGTTATACATATACTGCATTGAGCCTTAATTCTAGCCTTGATGAAACCCACCGATATATAATCAGCTGTTACGTTAACATTAACGAACCATGAACTTCAGCAGTAATAAATCATAAGTAATGTTAACAAATTAATGAAGTAAGTTAACACATGTATTAATTAACGTTTGTTTACCCCAACACTGTAGAATTCTCAATTCTGATTGGTCAGAAGGTGATTGTCTATAACAGTAGCTCTGACTGCAATGCAGCTCCGAATCACCGGTTTATATTAATGCACTCGTACTAATACGTCATCATTTCTGTGTATAGTAACAACTAACACAGGGACTTGTGTGCTGGATGCTTCGCAACATGGGAATTTGTTCAGGCCAGAGGAGTCTGCGGTTTCTTTGTAATTGTGGTTTTGTCTTATTAACGTAAAAAAAAAAGAAAAGATGGAACTACTATTTATAGCTGCTGTAGCATAAGTCACAACAGGAACAGACTTGTTTCACAGACACTAAACATAACTGTAAATGGATGAACAGTACGATGGGATGTTTAGTAATAAATTAAAAATTGGCCAAATGATGTTGTATAAAAGGAATAATACACTTCTTCTTCAACAACACATTGTTAAGGTGTTAATAACATCGGTTATTTGGCTTATTTGATATACTGTTGTTGTTCTTGTTGTTGTTTTAAGAGGTGAAGAAGCGAGTGCAGGCAGGTTGGAATGGGTGGAGAAAGGTGTCGGGAGTTTTGTGTGATGGAAGAATATCAGCGAGAATCAAGGGGAAGGTGTAGGAGACAGTGGTGAGAGCGGCCATGCTGTATGGT
>CM074968.1:2404627-2435458 GCA_037577455.1 Pangasius macronema | reverse complement strand
AGAAAAGTCTGGACTGACCTTCTCAGCCTCTTGTTACCGCAACTCCCAGCAGAAAAAATGAATGAATAAATAAATGCTTTTTAAATATTCACTGTTATTACTCATTGGGATCCACTGATAAGTGATTCTAGATTTCTAGCATATTCAGACTATTAATGGCTATGATTCATCAGAGGAGATGTTAAATTATAAAGGCTGTTAAGTGTTTCATGCGTATAATTCCTGAAGCAACCTTATCTTTCTTGATTATTGTACTATAACGGCACCACCTCACCCCCCTGCCCCACCACCCGCATGAACACACACACACACACACACAAAGTGTTTTATTACATAGATTTTTACAGATCTCGTGACTTAATTATAGTACGCTGTTACTACTCAGGCTGTCTCAGCTTTTGCTGCATAACATCATACGGGCATGTATGCAACAGCAAGATGCAACTGTGTGTGATAAGAAAAATGAGCTACTGTTGAGACATTGACCCGAAGAGGCATTAAGGTCACCATAATGGTGCGAAGGTCTAGTAGCATGTTGGCCAGAGGGAAGGTAACGTAGTGGAACAGGACTGAAATTAAAGCATATGTTACTTTTTCTTTTGCAAACCACTTTACACCCACACACTTCTCTTCTCAGGCAAAAACACCATAAAAATGACTCAGTGCAGTTGTTATCCCACTAAGGCATGTGTGTCCTTCAGTTTCTAAGGTTTTTGCGATATAATACCGACTCTGCACTGGAGACAGAACTTCTAATGAGCTCTAAAGTTCAGAGGTCATGCATTTAGTAGTTCTCCAGTATACTATGTGAATTCAACATGTAATTCATTTTTGTCATCATTGCTCCTGTATGGTATTCATTAATAAGACAATGGCCTGAGGTCAGGGAACCTGGAGCTATTGGTGACCCTGGTGGCAATACTGTCCTCTGCTCCTCCATGGTGCCCAGTTAGATTTCCTACAACAACCAGAACTCTGCTTCTGAATCTGGACAAACAACTGACCATTTCAAAATTTGCATCCTCATAGTTCCATGGTCCCTGAGCTCGAGTCACTGTCTGTGTAGAGTTTCTGCGTTCTCCTCCGTTGGTTTCCTCCCACCTTCTGAAAACAAGCCAATAGGTGGATTACCTAAGATAAATTGCCTCTAGTCATAATGCCTTGGTGCTGGACTGGCTTCCCCAGCCAGGATGTATTCCTGCATCACACCTAGTGTTCCTGGGACCACTGGCTCCAGATCCATGTCAAACCTTGACCAGGATAAAATGCTTACAGAAGAGGAAAGAATGAATAATGCTAAGTTAAGATTTCCTTGTTTTGCCTGAGAAAGTGTATGCAATGCATTTTGAAGTGCATTTTAAATATTCACCCCCTTATGGATCGAGACCTTGTCTTGGTGATGGGGCTTGTTAACCTCAGTGAACCTAAGGACTCTGTCTGTGTTGCTACTTTGAGTTCATATTTCAAGAAATGTTAAACTTATGCATGTCAGACCCCATCTCCATCTTGTCGCCACTGCTGTATGTAGTTTTTAGAGGTGTCCAGTATGGGGCTGATATTTTTCTCTTGGCACAATTTGAACTGGACCTCCATCATGCACATGTGAAAAGGCTGGGATGATAAATCAGAACTTTACAAGTCTGAGGCCATGGTTCTGTCCTGGAAAATAGACTTTGCCCATGGTGGGGAAGTTCAGGTTTCTTGATGAATCAGGCCAGCAGAGGCAGTGCTAATGTTGCTCTACCTGACTGTGGTCCTGAAGCAGGAACACAGTTTGAGTACAGTCAGTACTTTCCTTAATAGGGTGATGAGCTTGGCAATCTGGAAGATCCTGGGAGTAGAGCCACTGCTTCTCCGAAGCAAGAGAAGCCAGCTGAGGTGGTTTGGGCACCTTACAAGGATGCCCCTCGGCCAGTTCCTGGTAGAGCTGCCTCAGGGAATCCGGCGTAGACCGGGGACCCACTGGAGAGATTATATCTCAATGTTGGCTTGGGAATGTCTGGGGACTCTCCAGGAGGAGCTGGGTATAGAAAAGTCTGGACTGACCTTCTCAGCCTCTTGTTACCGCAACTCCCAGCAGAAAAAATGAATGAATAAATAAATGCATTTTAAATATTCACTGTTATTACTCATTGGGATCCACTGATAAGTGATTCTAGATTTCTAGCATATTTAGACTATTAATGGCTATGATTCATCAGAAGAGATGTTAAATTATAAAGGCTGTTAAGTGTTTCATGCGTATAATTCCTGAAGCAACCTTACCTTTCTTCTAGTCCTACCCAAACACATCTGTTTCAATGCAACCATCTCCAATTTCCAGATGATTTATTTTCAGCATTTAACAATTTTCCAGATGACGAGAGGCGCAATTAATTGCTAAAGGGGCTGTGCTTATTTACTCAGAGGTGGATTGCAATTAGAAAAAGAAACATAAGTGGTTTACACTGTGTAATTGCACTACTGTTCAGCTGGAGAGTCGAGTCCACGGTAATTCTGAAGTGCTCATCAAATAGATTGCGCTCTCTCCGAAACATGGCTCTCGCCATGTTTTCCTTTATAAACACCAGCTTTCGCAGATTACCGCCTGAAGAACTGCATACAGCAATTTAAAACAATGCTGTGCTGTTTCATATTCTGATATTGTTCACTAATACATGTGCAGAGCTGTCAAAGCCACCCACATGCTGTCTGCGAAGAAGTTAATTGCAGGCTTTACAGAAGGGGATGTTCACGTTCATACACTAGGACTGTGACAGTGTATCAGTATGATTATAACACTAACATTAAGCAGTGCTGGGAAGTTATTACACTTAAGTCTGATTTTTCATGCTCAATTATCTGTACTGTAATTTAGTTTTTGACTTTTACTTATTACATTTCAAAAGAGAGATGTCTACAATTTTTTTTTCAAACACTACAGTGCCTTGCATAAGTATTCGCCCCCTTGAACTTTTCCACCTTTTGTAGTGTTATAACCCTGGAAAGGAAATGGATGCAATTGGGATGATATGTCATTAATTAACAGATTCATTATATGAATCTACACACAAATAGCCCAGAGACATGGAAATGGGAGAAAAAAATCTATAAAGTCTGTGAAATTGTTTACCAATTTAAACAAAATTTAAAAGTTGTGATTGCATAAGTATTCGCCTCCATTGGTGTTAAACTCCTAAATTAGTTTTGGTTGCCATCAGAAGTCACATAATTAGTTGAATGGAGTCAAAGTGTCATGTGACCTCAATATACAGTAAATACACCTGTTCCTGGAAGCCTCAAACAGCACAATGAGAACCAAGGAGTTAGCAAAGAAGTCCAGGACAAAGTTCTGGAAAGCTATGAATCAAGGTTTATACAAACCTGAACATCCCATGGGGCACTATTTAAATCCATTATTAAAAAAAATAGAAAGAATATGGCACAACTGGTGACTCTGCCTAGAGGAAGCCGTCCACCAAAGGTCAGTGACCGGGTAAAGAAGGCATTAATCAGAGAAGCAATATGGCAGCGCTACCAGAGAGACTGATCCCGCACCAACAGGAGTCTTACGTTATGTTAAAGACAGGTGGGATGTCTTTAATCATCTAGGATGTATGCGTATCAGATTATGGACATTACACACGTGATCTAAATTAATGTATCAAGATTTTATGTCATTTATAGCTGAAAACAGAAACAAAGAATTCGTACCCGTGAATCATTTCTCCTCATTTACGTAAAAGCCGTTTGTGAATCAGTGGCAGCTCACCCATCACTAAACTGTGGTGTTGTCTACGTAGCTAAAAATGGACAAAAAGTTTACTGCTTTAGTGAATATCCTGTCAGTTCACCTTGTTGAAACTCCAGCGATTTGAGCGTCTCAGTGGATTTACTCCTGCTGCATCATCGTCTACAGAAAATGTTTCATTTCATAAACAAAGTAGGAGCTGGTTGAGAGCCTGTCAATCAACTGCTAGCGACAGAGCAGCAGAGAATTTGTCATAATCCAAACATGAACTATGAATACTAAAAAAAAATGTGTGTGTGGGTATCACAGGCATAAGGCAGAGAAAAATTCTGCACTTCTGGGTTTCAGCTTTATTACAGATGGACATTTTTTTTCTTACATATTTTTTTTTAAGGAACAATTTAATAAACGAGTATAGATTTGGTTGTAATAAATACATTTTCTTAAAATACTTCATTGCCAAACACTATCGCGTTCATTAATACAAGAGTGTTAATGTGTGCATTCGTTCTGCAAGACTACAATAACCAAGTGCACAAGCTGTTTTCTATTAATTAAACGCATTGTAGTTTTTATCCGTTTACAGTTATGGTGGAACGTCCTGTTATAAACAGTCTTTCCAATTTTTTTTTTCTTCCCTGCCTTACTGACACTGGAGACTCCTTCCATAGATATTAATTAGAAAACTTTACCGTATCAATGATTCTATGGGTTTTATTAGCTTTTTAGTCTGTATACTATTAGCAGTACTTCCTCCAATATTATTGTGCCACGCACAATACACTGCCATACACCTTGACTTCTACGCCATGGCAATTTCAGCACTTGAAATAAAGTGTCCGTGTTTTGGCGAGCTCGTCTCCGTGTGCACTGCCTCCACCGCATTTCTTGGCTCCGGCTTCTTTAAATAAAACTCACCGTGCTCGTCCGTGCTACATCTCTATCGCTCAGCCTCTGCCGCAGATCTCGGGCATATGGTGCCATGTGTTGTTTTCGCACAACTAGCCCCCCGAGCACACTGAATTCACGTTATTTATTTCTTTTCCCGGTGAAGTCGTGGGCATCCGTTCGAATCGCTATGTGTGTCGCTGGGGCCGCGTGGGGGGTGCGCCAACTTCTTTTCCTCACAGATGCCGCTGCTCCTCCGTTTGCAGGTACCATGCCTCTAAACTCAATGAGGGAGAAACAGCTTGGGTCGTTCAAAGCACCTGAGAGAAAAACCACCAGCTGTGCCACACCGTGAAGATTTCAGGAACTCGGAACTGGCGGTCTTTAGGTTTGCTTGTTTAGCGAGTTCACATTCATTTGCTACAGAGGGGGAAAGAAAATATCTCCATAGGCCAATGCAGGATCTGGCCCACATGCAGCAGATTATTAATATGCGCTGTCCCTGTTAAACAAACACGATGAATTAGATACACAGATTCACCACAACGGTGTTTGCGCAGAGTCTCTGGTGTGAATTGAAATGTAAAACCTACAGAACATTTTAGACGTGCTGTTGTACATGTAATTAAACTCCTGCCAGAGTTATGTTTGCAGAATTATAATGGAGGGGGAAAAAAATAAATAAAAAAATCGACAACATTACATTTGTGCTCGGTTAAGTGAATTTTCTTCATTATAGACTGTGGGGAGCTGCTCATCTTGCCGCAGGAAGTAAACTTTCACGATTTGCCATCTGTCGCACCGTTAACGCACTAAAGCTAGCTGTTTATGAGTAGCGGAAGATGCAAACAGCTTGAGAGGAGATTTCTAGGAGCGCTGCCTTACCCGGTGTGTTCAATTTGATTTATCTGTGCTTTTTTTTTTTGCGAATTATTTTCACGTAAGCTCGATAATTACAAAGCAAACGCAACTTCCTGAGGGAGAGAACGAAAGAATGGTACACTCTCTACTTACTTTTAATGTTGTCTACGAAACAAGTTCGTTTCTGTTATCACTTGCATTATAGTAGCTGTAAACAATCATTGCCTCACCAGACTCTGGAAGTTAATAAGTTAAAAAAAAATGTCTTGACTTTCTTGTGGCGGAAAACTTAAAGTTCCGGCTTTATCTCTGACTGGTGCAAAGCGCTGACACTGGAGACTCCTTCCATCAATGTTAAACAAAAATGTCCTTACGAAAATGGTTCCATATAAACAGTTACGAACCTTTTTAATCCGTTTATCCACCATATGAACGCCTTCAGATCAGCCTTTACTACAGAAACAATAACATTTTCAGTGCATATTAAGTGCATTAATATAAACTCTTTCTTTCTGACAATAAAGAAATCAAAAACAAAATCCTTTTCATTACTATGTGCATATATCTGTCTGGCTGTGGTTTTGTTAGAATAATGGCCAGAGCACTTTCTGAAGCCGTCTGTGCTAAGGACAGAACACGGAGCTCTACCGCTTACTGAGCTGAGCGAGTTAAAGCGGATATGAAGCGAGCTTACGGAAGCTTCCGGGTAATAAAAGAGAGATTTTGGCTGTGAGAGAAGTGCCATTGGTATTTACTGCTGTGTGGAAAATCTAGCTTTTTTTTATCCATCTGAACGGATCCTACCGATGTTTTTCAATCTGTTTAGTAGATAATAAACTTGTGCATGATATAGTATGAATCGGCAGTCGAATACTGTAAAGTGTATATATTATGGGTTTGGGGATGATGTACATGTTGCTAACATTCACATTTACTTATTTGGCAGACAATATTTAAATATATTAATATATATTACATATTTAGACAGTATTTTCGGTCAAATAGTAAAGCTGAGCAGCTCAATTTCATGAGGTGCTCATGAATTTTGGATCATCGAAATTTCTTGAAGATCCTGTGAAGAAGAAAAGTAAATTTTCTCATTGATTTGTTTTTTTTTCCTCTTTATGTTCACTGATATTGGGATATTGACTGACGAGGTCAGTTTAAACGTTCAAAAAGTTGCCCAAATCATAGATTTTTTTTATTATTATTTTAAATTAAAATAATTGGGCCATCCATCATTCCGTTGGCATGGATGCTAGTTCAAGACATTGTGAGTATTTGCTAATTCTATGCTAAAAACACTATCCTGTTTCTCATTTAAGACAAAATGTCAGCTTTAGAAACCTTGTGTGTGTGTGAGAGAGAGAGAGAGAGAGAGAGAGAGAGAGAGAGAGAGAGAGATTCAAAATATACATTCATCCAGATTTATCTTTAATTACTAAATAGAATCAGCGTAATGATCTCATTCAAAGGCCATAAAGAAAACCACCATGCTTCCTGTCACGAAGAGACAAGTTACAACATCCTTAACCTTTAACCTCAGAATGTGTTTGTCTTTGATAGAAGGAGCCTGAAGAGGACTTATCGGCAGCTTGGTGGTAATTTACTGCGTGTGATGGTATTGACTGGAAACCGAGGCTTCCGCGCTGTAGGCCAATAGCTGGGATGTGTAACTGGGTCAGCGTGAGCCCACAGAGTCAGAACATAAATCATCGCCGGCGTTGCCGAGTGCCTGAAGGCATGGATCTCCTGTCCGAAGAGCTCAGACCCCCGAGACAGAATGATTCGTTCTCTTATAATTAGCTAATTCAATCGGTCCGGTTAATTAAAGATGCCACCAAAAAAAATCGAATAGAGTTTGCCGGAGGCCTGCGCCCTCAAGAAAGCACTTGGACGGATTATGTTAAATGTCACTTTCTGACCATGTGCTAATTTTTCACTCGGATCATCTTCCGCTCTCATCCAGAGCCCACAATGCATGTCATTTAGCATTAGTGAGCACCGCGGCTCTAAATCATCTTTTCCGAGTGCACATCGCATTTGACTCATTCATTAATTATTATTTTTAATCGATATCAAGCAGCCATGTTGGTGCTCCTTTATCCGCTTTAAGAATACGTTTACTGCTGAGATGCACTTAGTCTGTTTTAATTTATCGGTGTGTCAGGAAGTAATTGCGCTGAAAAAGAGGTGTTGGGCAGCAGCAGAATAAACACACAGAAGTGAGGACAGGAATTTAGCAACTGCACATATATTTACTTCCCTAATACACAGCGAAGGATGTTCACACGATTCACACGTAGAGGCAGAAAAACAAAGCAGTTGCCTAAAATCATGTTTAATGCTGTGTTCAAGTGTAATGGGGCATTTTATTTTTTTATTTCCTTTTTCTTAATTCAGGGTAAGTTGTGTGCACAAACATTTTAATGTCGATTATGTGATTTATGAAAATGAACAGCTTTTATCTAGGAGTAATGAACATTCATACAGTAGCTTTGGGCTTCATCTGAATTATCTACGAAAGGCATTTAATCGGAGTTGAGAGCGCAGCAGCGCTGTGGTCTACACTGTGGTAATTCTGGGCGTGTCTATATTCAGATCGTTGCACACTTGCTAAACAGTGCAGCAAAACAGTAGCGCTAAGTCCAATACTGACTGTCCTTTCCTGCTTGTGGTGTTTTGTGGTCGAGTGCAGATTGAGATCAACTCAGTTTATTGAATTTGGGCACCAAAAAAAAAAAAAAAAAAACGTCAGGAGGAAAAAGATTTGAGTTTCCTGCCAAGGCCGAGCTCACAGCCCCAGATTGCCTGGAATGCTAATTGCTAGAATATGATATAAGGACATGTTAGCCTTCATCAGCAGCTATCA
The DNA here is from genome assembly GCA_037577455.1 of Pangasius macronema. NCBI lineage: Eukaryota > Metazoa > Chordata > Actinopteri > Siluriformes > Pangasiidae > Pangasius > Pangasius macronema. The sequence goes on along the minus strand of CM074968.1, from coordinate 2,427,107 downwards.
GAGCTTTGGTTTTCTCTCTCTCTCTCTCTCTCTCTCTCTCTCTCTCTCTCTCTCTCTCTCTCTGTGTCTCTCTGTCTCTCTGTCTCTTGTTATCCTCCTCTGCCTGTCCTTTATTTTTAGTCTGGCTTTGCTCTGGGCGCTAAGGTCTCCAGTGCTCATTTCTTTCTTTGACACTATGGGACTGATTAAAAAGGGCAGAAGTGATGGCCACAGGCCCCTGCTCTCATTCACTCTCCTTTATCCTTCCACAAGATCTCTCCACTCTCTCCTCTCTAACTCTGATTGTTCTAATTCCCACATGTTCCCACTGCAGAGCCTCACAGGACCGTATCACTCAGAGACATCGACCTGAGCTGCAGGAGGAGCAAGGTGTCGGAGAGGAGAGCGACAGAGCGACAGAGCTGCACTCTACTTCATTCTGTTTTACTTACAATATGTGTGTTTATTGTGTGTATGACCTTTTATCTATTTAACATCCAATATCCTCATCGAAACAACACGATCTATCTATCTATCTATCTATCTATCTATCTATCTATCTATCTATCTATCTATCTATCTATCCAACACTTGTCCATCTGTCCATTTGTCCTTCCATCAATTCATCCATCCATCCATTTACATATCCAACATCCCATCAGTATATTTGAACTATCCTAGACCCCTTCATCTCTCCACCTGTTCATCTATCTATCTATCTATCTATCTATCTATCTATCTATCTATCCAACACCTGTCCATCTGCCCATTTGTCCTTCCATCAATCCATCCATCCATCCATCCATCCATCCATCCAACATCCCATCTGTATGTTTGATCATTTTCTAACACCCCTCCATCTCTCCACCTGTTCATCTATCTATCTATCTATCTATCTATCTATCTATCTATCTATCTATCTATCTATCTATCTAAAACTGTCCATTTTTTTCACCCATCTATCCATCTGTCCACCTTCCCTGCACTCAGAATCTATCTATCCAGTATGTGGTGATCATTCATGTGTATAATGCCAGGAAGATTTATATAAGTTTTTTTTTTTTTTTTTTGGTGCAGTTCAAAAAAGAAAAATCCTATTAGTGGAATTCAGTAGGAAGAGTCTGTGGTGCATTGGGAAGTGCTTTTTTCCTCCTGATTAGAGAAATGGAAGTGAAATTGATATTGGCCATGTGCTGTCCGCAAAAAAACTAACCAGAAATAGCCTTGAAAGAGTCGCCCATCACACATGGTCTCTAAATCCTCCCTCTGCATCCATGCTACTTCCCAAAATGGCCCTGTGTGTGTGTGTGTGCGTGTGTGTGTGTGTGTGTGTGTGTGTGTGTGTCTCCACGGCCCGAGCTTTCAAGCTAACAGCACTTCAGTCAACTGCAGTGAAGTCACCTATAGATGGGACAAATCCCCCGCAGAGAGGAGAACATTTCCCCCAGATTGACTTTGAACTCTGAATCACCAATGTCCGCACTAAGCGAATGCGAAATGAGGGCGCCATTGGGAAGAAAAATGGCTGTCACGTTCGGAGGATTGGTGGCATAAATCCTGAGGTAAACTATTTCACTTTATGTAGTCCTCCATGCCGTAAATCTTCTCCGCATCGTCCTGTTCTCCTTCCGTTCCCTTGGTTAGAGCGCTTAAAACTGGTTTTGTCTACATTTCATTACATTTGTCTGCGTACAGATGTAAATACCCTCAGAAACAGAGTCACTATGGTGTCATTAGGTACCAAAAAAGATCTCGTCATTATTATTATCATTAATAATGTAATTCATTGGTACTAAGAGGAAATATCGATGAGAAATATCGACGACATCACATTCGCTATTGTCCTTGATTGTCAATTTATATTTCATAAACGGATATAAATTACAACAGATAGCAATGATGAGTAATTTCTGGAGTTTCAAAGACGTAGAGAATCGAGTAAACAAACCGAGAATCTAGGACACAGGGCGAGTAAACAATGGACCCATGGCTTAGAATCACAGTCGTCATATAAACAAGACCTCAAAACCCGCTGTCTTTTTGCTCACAATACTTGTATGATTGCTCTGTACTCTTCTGCTTCGTACTCATTGTCCACGTATGTGTAGGATCGGAGGTGTAGTCAGTTCAGGAGGTGAGGAAAACGAAGCAATAAACAGGAGGCTATGTAAAGGAGCTTGCTGTACGAGTCAGTACAATGTGCTGATGGTTCGAAGAAGACGATTAACAGCCATCACACATCTCCAGGGTCCTGGGTTTGATTCACAGCTCAGATAAATTCTCTTTGCTCTGGGAATAAATGAGAAAAATTCGAAATACTATCTGCCTGCGGAACAAGACTATTTAACTTGACATGAGGTAAATGTCTCGAAACATATTTAATTATCTTAAATTTGGGAATACTGTATAATAGGAAATAGTAAATGCATTTAGCTTCACACAAGTACAATTTCACATTACACTTTCCCCAGTAATATATTTTGCTTTTCTCTTGTTTTTAAAGGCCAGTTTTTTGTTTTTTTTTCTTCTCCCAGCCTAATGTCTCTTTATTTTGCCCTTAATGTTGTCAGCGGCCAAACACTAAATCATGTCGCTTGAAAACTGTGACGAGAGGCCGTTGTCAGGTCAGCCGCGGCTCGATAAGGGTCCCTGATTGTATTTGCTAAATTCATGTCGGATCATGGGGGGGGGGCATCAGACTCCATTTTTGTGAACTGAAGCCAAAGTCCGTTCGACGGTCCTCTTTAATGAGAGTTCGGCGACCCTGTCTTACGGTGCTTGTTCAGTGTTATACAGCCGTGTTGTTTGTGTGCATACATGACCCGAAAAAACAAGCATAACTATAAGAAATACAGGTCATTGAATTAAGCAGATTTTGAATTAGTGCTGTTTAACTCAAGCAGGCAGTGGGATGATAGCCGTGTTGACTATTATCATCAACAAAATAGAATAGACGTGCAGGAAATTAGCATCAAAGCAATTAAGTTGAGACTATACAGGTTTGAGTTGCCAGTTTTGCTGAACTCATTGTCACTATGTAGGTGTATGTAGGTGCACAGCATCCACCTTCTACCACAGGAACCCCAGTAGAACAGTTAGGTATCTAAAGAGTGTGATTTTCAATTGATCTGCAACGTTCTTGGCGATGGTTGTAGTTCTGGACTGGAGGGTCAGATCGCTCAACTCGACTATTCCGAAGGTCACGCGCATAATGTTTTCAAATTCACAGACTCTGTTTAGGCATTTGGATCGATTTGTGCTTCAGGTAGAGATGAAGCACTCCATGCCCTGCCGTTGCTGGTCTTCAGATCTGGCAGAGAAATGTGCTGGGTGGGTTAGAGTGCCTGCCGCTTAGCTAGCATGAACCAAACAACAGTAGACCTTTTCTACATCAGGTGAGCTTAAGGAGTCTTTGTGATTGCGCCGTGAAATTCTCCTTCAGCCTTCCGTCCTCGTGTACAGTGCCCGACTCTTCCACATTCTGGACATGATTGCTGGCTTTGATTACTTTAGTGCTCCGAGCGTTTGAATTACATTGGAGAGGGCAGAAGTGCTAATGAGAGAGAGAGAGAGAGAGAGAGAGAGAGAGAGAGAGCAAACTAACAGCATTTCAGTTTGAGCATAAAGAGTATACTTACAATTGAAAACAAAGACTAATGTTTATTGGCTATAACATCCATAGAAATTGATATGCAGTCATGTACGTGGAAATCTTAGGAGCTCTAGATTGTTTTTTTTTTTTCCTTACACGATTATTTTATCAGTAGAAAACACGGCCAATGGGTCAATAGTCAAGGAAGCTATTGAAGAATTAAAAAAAAAAACAATACTGTTTCAGACATTTGACCTTGCTCTGACCTTGACCCTGTTTGGCACAATGCCAAAATCTAACCAGTTCGTCTGATGGCTGCAATGATAATTCCATATACAGTCAGGTCCATAAGTATTTGGACAGCAACACAATTTTCATAATTTTGCCTCCTGCAAACATTCAGCCACTCATTCATGAGATACTGACATTTTTTTTTACTCATTTCAAGCTTGAAATGGTATTGTTCCATTGGTAGATCATTCTTTCTCATTTTAAGCATTTATTTCTAGAAGGAAACTAAACTACTACTTCTGACAGTAGAATAAGAAATTTTAAAAGTTGAAAAAACAGGCTTTTCACTTGCTGCCCTAAATAAATAAATAAAAAACGTAATAGCAAAGATATCATTGTTGTATGTCCCCGAAAGTACCAGTTACGAGGTGTTAATCCAAGCCTAATGGATTAAAAACTTGCTTAATAATGAAAAACACCACTTTTTTTTAAATTAACTTAATATCAGATGTTAATCTTGTGTTTTAATACAAGTGCTAATACCATGTGTTAAGAGTGTGACTTATTTGTCTTTAAAAACTGGTCTTTGTGGTGGATAAAGACATTAGCCCTTTCTCCACTCACCTTCCTGCAGCATCCAGAGCAAGCATCTCGAGTACGAATACGGAAAATTATGAAGCGTGAAAGAAAGGTGAAGCTGCAAGTTATTTATTATGGAGAAAAAAGAAACAGCAGGAAGTTGAGAAGGAATGAGACACAGCTCTGTGACCTCGGCAGCTCTTGGGTTTTCTCTCTTTTCTTTTTTTTGTTAAGGTTTATCCAAGAATCATGTTCAGAGTACATAATGTGGATCAGAAGAATCAGACACGATCAGTGCACACAAATACCTTAATCATAATCCAGATCAGACACGCAGAGGTCAAAGGCAGAAGCATAACTAACAGGATTACAAAGCAGAAGGAGCTAGAACACAATCTGGTCCATTATTCACTATTCCCTACATCGGAAGAAAAATCTAGAGCACTGTTATTAGAAACAGAAATGGTGATTGTTGTAAACGATTTTGTTCTCATCAGTTAGTCATGGTCCAGCACATAAAAATGCACAAGGTTTTTTTGGCATCTACATCAGAGATAAACGAATGTCTTAAAGTAGATTATTTTAGACTGTTGAGGCCTCAAGTGCAACGGCACCTCCAGCAGTCCTAATAAAAATACACAGAATGCTATAAAGAAGTGAGATGTGACGCTGGGGCTGATTTCATTCTATCCCAGACTGTAGATTCATGCAGCCTATCAGTGACAGTTGTGTCAGGTGATTACTTGGCATGATATGCCCTGCAGATTTGACAGATCTCCATTTGGGCTGATGATTTTCAGCCCACTTTACTGACACGTCCATACACATTGATAAGATGAATGGTATAAATCACAAATCTTCGTTTTGTTGCACTACGGACATCTCGTAACGCTTGAACTTTGCGCTAAAACAGGGATGGCTAAGCTTGTCCAGGAAGGGCAGGTGTAGGCACAGGTTTTCATTCGAATCAAGCAGGAGCCTGCCCTGGCTTAAAAAATGGGTCCAAGCACTTTCTGGCCTCACCCCTTAGGAAGACCTAGAAACCATTAGGAACATCAGCGCTTGTTCCCATGAAGATTTACTATATTTGGTGGCAGTAAGTCAAGACGTTCTTGAGATATGGCATAACATCCTGCTGGGCGAGTCCATGATCAGATTTGCTAGTGCGTTACAGACAAACCATGCTGAATATTAAGAATTCAAGAATTCAATGCAAATAAGAAGAAGCAAAAAAAATATTTTGCTAAAATTAAAATGGCTGACTTCCTGTTTTGCAAATCGAAAAATTGTTACATGTAGAGCAGTCAGCATATTCCAGGCAATCAACAGAATGAAGAATCATGATGTGACGTTTTAAGTGGCTCAAAAGGTCTGAGCAGTTTTAGTCATTGCTGAGCTGTGGATAGATATCAGATTTCACGACTAATAACACAACCACCTGAAACTGTGCACAACATAAACTAATTTGATATCCAGACAATAGCAGAGAAATGGGACATTTTGGGCATCAGCTGTGCAAGAAAAATGCTTCTGAGGCTAAAGGAACCAGGTGTTTTTCCCCTCAAACAGTTTCACAAGCACTTTGCTTGCACTTTTTCCAGAACTTTGTGTACTACACTTAACATATTTTATATGCTGCTGAGGTACATTGCAGTACACTTCCTGGATTCATCTTCAGATCTCTATGTTTGGCCTCAACAGACTTCCCAGAAAAGACTTGCCTCTTGAAACGTTACCTTTACGTATAGAAACTCTCAGGCTTGGGTAAAGGGTCTTGGTGACTTTGCAATGTACTTGTAGTGTGAACTCATTACTCCATCTCTTTCCTCACAAAGGAACAGCGCTACAACAGAACTCTTAATTCTGTGATTATAATCCTGACTTTGTAGTTGTTGTGTTGGTCACACATCCAGTAAGTGCTTTGAGAGTGGAAAAGTCTGAGATCGTGTCACATGGTCAACATCTGGGAAAGACATGGCAGAAACAAACAAGTATTAATATGCAGATTAAGGAGAACACTATATATATATATATATGATTGTTGCTATGGTAACATCTCAGAAAGCGTTGTCTCATTAGTTATTAGACAGCCTATGTTTTGGAATCTGTAACCTATGTCACTGCTTGTTGTCATGGTTATACAGAGTCAGAGGCATTAACGTAGAGCTGTGATGTTTGAGGTTTCTCGATGTTGGAAAAATCACATCCTGCATTAGTCTGTAATCTTTAGACTGTTATACTGTCAAAATATTTCAAACACAGTATCAGTTTGTATACGATTGGCCTCGTTATGCAACAAAATTAGCATGTGACAACAAGTACAATAATAATAATAATCGATAATTGATTAGACAAAAGCTATCGGTTGTCTTTCAACCCTACAGAATTTAGAAGTTTGAACGATTCTGCTCAAGTACACAAAGTTCCTTGATAAAGTTGCTGTATCAAAGTGCGGCTTAAACTTAGCTTATTAACTATTTAATGACTTCCACTGCATCAGTGTTAGAGGAGATCGACCCGCGTATGCGGATCATTATCAGCCAGGCTGCTCCTCAGCAGCTTTAAACGTGTTATTTACTCAGCCAATTACACCGCCGATGCTGTGTGTTTAAGTTGAGCGTATTGTTCTCCATTTGTCTCCTTAAAAGAAAAAGAGGGGAAAATCTCCTTCAGACACCTTATTTGACCTGCATTCGTCATGACACACCAATTTTACCAAGAGAACAATCGATAGAAGTTTATTTCGTTATTTACGTAATAATTATGAATTGGCTTGTTGCTCCATTGACTCATGCATATTAAGATACCTTATATTAATATAGCTTAAACTGCAAATATACTTCAATTTCACCACCTGTTAAAGCGATTGTTTTTTTTTCAGACCTGTGGCCGTCCAATCCGCAACAGACATTTCCATCTTTCTCCATCTTTCTCCATCATTCTCCGCCAATCCCGATGCCCATTTCCATCTTTCTCCATCATTCTCCGCCAATCCCGATGCCCATTTCCATTATTCTCCATCATTCTCCGCCAATCCNCAAAGATGGATCGGCGAATCACAATGGACAATCCAAGATGGACTCAAAGATGGACGCGCCAATCAAATCGCGTCGGATGCGCCAATCGTATATGTATGCATGCAGCTGCTTTATATGTATTAAAGGAATTACTCACTAGGGGGCAGGGTAGGGCCCAAACAGCCATGATCGGCACTGAAATATCTTCCTTTTCTACCATTTCTCCAAATTTTGCACACCAACACTGCAAAACAACGACAGTCGAGAAGGTTACTTCACTGTTTATCTTGTGAAGATGGCAGAAACAGTGGCAGTGTCACCAGTGTAGATGGGAAGTTAGGCCATTAAATCAACCTCATCACGAATGCACAGAGTACGTTTCACTTTTAGTACATCGCCCCACCATTTATGATGGCACGGCACCAGTATGATGCTGCGGGAGTCATACGGCAGCCATCTTGTGTACGCGTAACGTAAGGAATAAGCCGCGAGGCTCATTGAGCCGCTTTTCAGTAACGAGGTGGTGTGAGGCTTTACTGTTACCACCTGAAATTTCCTACGCAACATGTCACGAAATGGTTCAGTACCCTTTCACCACAGCAACCACTGGCACTACTGTCAGAGCTGCTGTTCTAGAAGATTTATCAGCAAAATTAATACACTAGCACTGTGGTATAAAGCAATATAACCATTACTGATAGAAATGAAGCCTCTCGATGTCACATAAATCTGATTTTTTTTATGTCTGTTATGTACATTAGATAGATTAGATGTCGGAAGGAACCATTTCGAGCATCATTCCATTTTAAGACGAGTCATTCTGAGCCAAACATGAGAGAAAGGTTTGTTTTTCAGGCAATAAACCCACCAGGCAACCAGCGCTACATGCGAAATGTTTTCTCAGAGTCATTACTGTCTTTTGGCGAAGCTGCAGAATGCAGTATTATCTAATAAAAAGCAAAGCAGTAGGATATTCAAAACTCAGGCTGCGCATTATGAACAATAAACGCTAAAACCGGCAGAGCCGAGGGCGGGTGTGTGAAATGTAGTCACCATGAGCCGATAAGTCGTCGTCTGCTGGGTGCAAAAATATCAGCAGGATCAGAAGACGGCCCAAACGAGTATATTATCCCAATGCATGCATATGTCTTTACATGAAAACGTATGCTAACTCTATACTCAGAAATTCTGTAACTGGATGGTAACCGAATTTAATGGCAGCTACCTGGCAAATGCACTGACTGAACAAATCCCTGTGACATTTGAAGTAGAATTCAGTCAATTAGTGAGTTAGAGAGTTAGTGCGCGGCATATCTCGACATATCTCGTTCATCATTTATGGTTATACGTTGATGTATGCTTTATTTATATATGGTATGATTATCAAATCATGAATTTTTCACACTCCGCGTTACATTATTAATATGTTCTGCTGTATATGAGCACATATAATGAAGACATGAGCATTCAAACCACACAGTTCCCATTATTAACACATCCTGCATGCCAGCTATGCTAGATTTATACTGTGTGTGCTGATTACTTAATCAGGAACGAATATAAGAGGCCTAAATCAGACCCTGTTAACTTCATCGCTTATTTGTGAAAGTGGGTGGGAGGGGGAGTAAATCTTGGACTTAATTAAAAGCAACTCGATTTACCGCTCTTATCTCCTGTAATCACGTTAACCAACAAGGGGTCGTGAAAGCTCATTAAGAGTATGGATTTTAATTAGTGGCCCTTTTGAACCTAGATAAATCACTGATGCTCCACAAGTTGTCATTAAACCTTTCATGGCTTTTGTTTATTTATTTTTAAAGTACCACTGAAGGTGTAATTTAACCCATTAACTATAATCTATGTTGAGTAATAAATCGTGTTTTAATGAGCAAGAAATGAGTAAATTGTTCTAAGAGCATCTCGAAACCGGTATGCTTGTGGAGAATGCATGCAAGAATGCATGAATATGCATGAATATGCAAATGAGAAATGTTGCCATGTCCTACGGCCATCCCGTCTTCCCTCTTTCCCTTTTACTACACCCCTTAAGCTATGGGATTACCAATAATATATGCGCATTGGGTATTGGTAACCAATATAACATATTGGTTGAACTCCAGATCCCCAAGCTTCCACTGGGCTTCTATGAGCTTCCCTTGGAAAAAACCAGCAATCCTGATTTTTGTAGTGTTTACAAAAAAGAAAAAATAACTCTTCAGTTTTAGACCACGCCCATTTCGGGTTTGAATACAAATACAGATACAGATACAAATAATAGCATTGCGTCACACCCCAAATGTAATCTAGTACAAAGTGGTTGGAAGCAATAAATGGGAACATAAGTAAACATAAGTAGCTATTTATAAAGGGTAAACACAGTTTAGAGTCCATAGTTAGTAACTCTGCCTATCTGTTTCTTTCTGCAACTTGAAGTGGATCTTAAATCCAGCACTCTCAACTAACACCCATACTTTACATCAAGCCCTGACTCAGGAAAGAAAAATGGAGATGGCTAACAACATTAGCTGAGGAAAACAAACAGATACACACACACACATGCATCATATTATGGATTTTATAAAATCAGAGTTTGATAAACAGCATCTCTAACCAAAGCAAATAAGCGCTCATAACGGCATTGTGCTAACGCATATTGACCGCTGGATGCCCGTCATATACAAACCATCCAGGAAAAACTCATAAATCACACAATTCACTTAGACTCGTCGCTGTCTCCGAGTACTTATAGACACTAGTACAATCTTTCACACACATCCCCCACCGGGGTGGTGCATCTCAAATCGACTTCTTCTGTATGGAGCACACTGAGAATTCAGCCACGTTGTAGCGAAGCTCGAGCTCAAAATAGAAGCGATAATTTGTGCACTGCGAAGCAAACCAAGAAAGAAAAAAAAAACTTAAGAATTCAAGATGCAGTTGAGAGTTTATTAGGTACATCTTGCGTATACCTCCATTTTGTGTAGATATCAGGTACAACTCTCGTATAGGTCACTTTGTAGGCGTACAAGTACTGACTGAGACTCGAAGGCACCGTCGTACAATTGTTAGCTACGTCTTGTTAGCTATTGCTTGTCCTAGCTAGAGCATTCCCCACCCACTGTTATCTCCTAGCCTCTTTGCTAGTCCAGTAATGCTTTTCCCAGTTATTGGCCTCGCCCAGTACTGTCTCAAAATGTTCCACCCACTTTCCAGGCCCATTGTTCACTACTATCTCCTGGCTCCTCATCTAATCCAATCCTATAGTTCTCCCTGACATATATACAGTATATATATTACTTTCTCATAGACACTCTACGCTCCACACACTATCGTCGCCTAGCTGTAGTATTGCCGTACTGTTTTAATTACAAAGGTCGCAGGCCCATTGCTGATTGCTGGCGAACCAAGCAAAGTTCAGCAGTAGATTGCTTTCCAAATGCATGCAATGGCCTCCTGTGATCTTGATCAATTCATTAGCGAAACAGAGCAGCTTCCTTAATTATGATCTGAATTCCGATTAGCAAAACATCTGTTTTCCGTTTGATTTTACACTAACAAGAGCAACTCCCTTGACTCTGATTCCTTCGTGAGCGACATTAATTAGTGATGACAGATACAGTTGAACTAATTAAACTGACAGGCCTCTTGTGAATTGGGACGACATCATATGAAGTGTGTGCGCGTGTGTTTTTCGCCACGATGGATTAAGCAGAGCAAAAGTACTAAGTTTACATTCGGAGCCATTCAGCCTGACTTTTCAGAAACTCTTAGCATGAAAGTGGATAAATGTGCATATTAAGCAAACACGCAAACATATTCATAATTACTGAACACCATGGCACTGCTGACTTGTGGATGTAGTTCCAGCTCTAAGTGCCACCATGGGAAGGTGTGTATTTTACCACTTCTCACTAACATCAATCTGCTTTTTATGTCTTATTACCTTCAAGAGAAAAAAGAGAAAAACAATATTCATCATATGCTATATTTCAATATTATATAAGGCTTTCACACACAAAAAAGCTACACACATTAGTCTCAGTTTTTAATAATGATCAAATAAAGAAACAGCTGCCAGTAGACTACATATAGCACAACACGGCTATATTCTTCCTCTTGCTAAAATATAACCAAGATCATGTTTTTTTTGCTTTAGAAGTGGTGGTTAAAAAAAAAAAAAAGGGAAATAAATGTTGTGGAGCGTGACATTGCGTTTGCACATCTGTGTGTCACGGGTCTTGGAGAGTGAATGCCTTCCTAGATTTACAGGATTGATTCTTATGGGCACGAAAAGGCACTTTGTTTTTTATGAGGGCCTCCTAATGAAACTACAACAGTCCCCTCTATCTGTTATGAGAACTGAGGCCTGGGGAAGGGATAAGTCACTTTGAGTATTGTTTAAATTCACTGTGTGACATCGTGTAAGGATGTTGTTTGGAAGCTTTTATAAGCTCCGTGGCCCAGATTTCGGGGATCTGACATCATTTCATATAGAGTCAACGGAAAATAAGCAGATATGAAACTATACCATAAATTATTCACTCAGAGTATATTTAGATTTTATAGGAACTCTGTATAGCTATAACGTGCCTGTAGGGAATAAACACAGAGAGTGTCATTTATTAAGGCAAATCATTATCAAAGTCTGCAGCAGGGGTCAGAGCACAAGCAGTCAGCAAGAAACCTGGTTAATCGGAAGCAAAACAGGAAAGGGTCGAAGCAAGGAAGAACAACTAGTAGCAATGAAACAGGAAACACAAGCTAGGAAACGGGACATTAACCAAACAATGGCAGAACTCAGAACAGGTGCACACATTAGGTAACAGACCAAGGACTGGGCCAAAACGAAAGGACATTGGAAAGTAAACAACTCGAAAACGGAACATGGAAGCATCACTCTGCGGGAAGTCATGACAATAGACTTATTTTACATTTGACATTTTACATTTAACAAGAGCCAAACACCATTTTTTACAGTTTATACTAATTTCAGTGTACTGAATTCTTTTGGTCCAATGGTGCTGATAGGTCAACTTTATTAATCTAAAGGACAGTAAGCTATTGTGTATTGTGTTATAGTATAAATATAAATATAAATGTCAAATTCAAACTGTTAAAATGAATGCTATTACCATTATTGAATTTGGCCAGATTAACCTACATTTGAATGCATTTATGCGAGTTAGACGTATATTTGCCAGCTGAATTCCAATAAGTCAACATCTAGTTTACTTACTATCTGTGACACAGCATACAGAATAAGATTTATAAGCTAATATTCAATAAATTAATCTTAGTGATAATATTTAACACAGCACAATTTAAGTCAAAATAATGAGATACTGTGGCTCAGGGCTTCTTAGGAAATATAACTAGTGAGGGGAAAGATCTGGTTTTGAAGTTATAGTCATCTCCACAATTAATATTACATGAAGCCCTCTATGGAGAGAATAACGGCGCCGAGCTTCTTCCTGTAACGTCTAATAAAGTTGGAGACACTTGTGTCTTTTACTCCTCCATGTGAAGTATTTTTAAACTTCAAATCTTGCGACTGAAACCTTTGCATTGCAAATGAGATTTTATGTCTTGCACCCACTTCTGTGTTGACAAGGCGGTGGATACCTCGTTGAATGATCCATCTACAGCCAAATCATAACCTCCTGGCAGAGACAGCCTAGTTTTAGTCTAAAATAAGATTGTTACAGTGGGTTTAACACACATAGTGTGTTATTAAAGTGTCAGGCCATCACAAGCCACCAGAGCAGCTTCAATAGTCACTGGCATTACTTTTACAAGTTTCTTGGAGTTTCTTCCCAAGCATATTCCCTCAGCTGGTGATTTGGGTGACGATGGTTCTCTAATGTTGTCCAACACATCGCTCCAAAATCTCTCACAGGGTCATTTAGGTTGAGATCTGGTGAATGAGAAGGCCATAGTAATAATCCTCATCAAACCATTCAGTGACCCTTTGTGCTCTGTGGATGACCTGTTTCATCAGAGGATAAAAGTGATCAGTCTGAAGAACCGCAGTGTTGATTTGCAGTAATTTGCAATTACTAATTCTACAGGGTTTTTTTTTTTTCCCGCACTAGTGTCTCCTGGTTTTCCCTGATACCCACACTGTTTCTTCTTTGAGTCTTCTCTGAGGCGCCATGATACATTTACATTTATTCATTTGGCAGCACTTTTAATCCCCAGGAAATTACAAGTGAAGCCGAATCCGTTCTGTGTGCAGAACTGAACTCTAGCAGTGGCTCTATGCTAACAACCTCCCAGGCGCTAGCAGACAACCTAAACCCTCAGCTGCACATTGTTGCCATGTAGCAAAACACTGTAAATGTGGATACTTTTAGCATTTAATGCAAATCTATTCTCGGACTAAGTACTTGGATGAAAACAAACCTCCTCTTTTCCAAACTTAACATCATTTTGAACACTGAGAGCCTCTAAATACAGAACAAATAAAAAATGTCTAAGACATTAGGAGTTATCAAAGTCAAAATAAATTTTTCGCATGAGAATATCTTAATGTGTGCAGTAGAGGGTTAAATGCTGACGTGTGTTCTGTGAAAAACTTTTTTGCTCTTGCTGAATTAACTAATCTCGCACGTGAATAGGATTTTGTGTATGTAAGCTTATCAGGTCAGCGGTGTGGTCCGAGGAACAGAATTGGATTTAGTCGTATATTAAATAACCCTGGCCAATACCACGAGTGCTGACATGCTGCTACATTTTTCTTTTGTCGCTTACACACACCTTCATGCACACGCACACACACAGACACATTCTTTCACACTTTTTTTTTAAATTTTCTTCTGCTTCTGCACTATAAAAAAAATCCAAGGCTGTAAAACTGGCCAGATAAAAACGTGCTCTTAGTTTATCGCAGCTAGAAAAGCTTTAAACGAGCTGAATAAGTGGCATTTGAGTTTATTTATAAAAGTTCAAATGTGCAGAAATCTGAAGGAAATTTTGCTTATTTAACTTTACGTGCATATATGAATTGTAGTCATTCACTGGGACATAAGAAGTGTAAGAAGCTTCTTTCTTTAGTTCCACACTAGACCTACAAGTGCATAGCTAACAAGTAAGAGAAGCACAGAGCCGCCAGTTTCAATGACTCACCTCGAAAGGTGAATGAATGAAGCTGCGTGTAAATGTTTTTGTAGGACAAACCAACTAAAAACAACAGACAACCTAAAGGGTAGAATTATTCAGTCCCCTTCAAATGTATAGGCATTGCCATGTTCTAAGATGTTTAGTAGTTGTTAAATATCAGGAAATGAAAGCTGAAACTCTATCATCTCATATTCATCTTTTGATCTCAAACCCAAATGTCTTCAGTGTATAGCAAAAAAAAAAAAGAACTGGCCTTGCTGTTCCGATACTTTTGGAGTATTATAAATTCATTCGTACAACACCCATATGACCTACTATCATGGTTCTCCTATGGCAATAAACGTCTTTGGACAACGCAGCAGAAGTGCAAGGCCTAAATAATTAGATTAATGTATATTTAGTTCTTTTATTATCAGAGCCGTATAAAACATCAAATCTGCTGACTGATTCATTTTCACTGGCACGTTTTAAAGTGTAATAAAACTAAGAACATTTCTGCATTTGGTCCCACATTTTATCATCCCTAATAAAAATTGTAAGGCTTTAAAAGTTTCAGTCTGGAAACAGAATGCGTCACTAGCGAAATGCTTTTGACATTGAGTTAAACTCGTGCAAATGATGCCAGTGTCTTCAGTCTGAACTTCTCAGTGTAGCAGATGCAGCCATGATTTGAGTTAAAGCGTAATTAATTTCTAAATTTCAACAAAAACTTCAAAACAAATGAAAGATTCCTAATAATCATACATTTGTGTAAATATGAATGTAGTTTGGTGTTTAATGCAGCACATATTGTAACCTCATACTCCAAAATTATTGGCACCTTTCATGGACAATGAGCAAAAATATCAACATTAAGATCCCATATTGTGAATTTACAGTAAATTATAGGAATCTGGCTTTTCCTGAAGAATTATGTAATTGATCCTCATTTGTGTCGATGCTGAGCTGACAAATTTACAAGTGATGGTATGAGAAACAGTTATATAGCATTATAGTTACAGAAAATTATAGTTAGATTCACTGGTCAGTTTTACTTACTGTTATTGGCAATTTATAGTATGGTGACGTTAAGTGCTTGTTTTTTCCAATTGCTATTTTTTTCAGACTGAGTACAAGTAGGAGTAAATTTTTTTTTGGTACTTGTCGATACCAAATTGAGTAATCTTGTCACACATGGAGGGTGGAGATGGATGCAAGTGCAGTAAAAGGCTTAATTAATAAAGGCAGGCAGACAAATCCAAAAACAAAGAGCAATCATGTAGTCAAAGAGAGGCACAGGGTCAGGTGATCAGCAAACAGGTGAAACATGAGAATGAGAATGAGACCAGATCAAAACCAAGAAACATGGACACTACACAAAAAGCTCAGTAGTGTAAAGACAGTAAAACACTGATACAATAACTTCACAATGTTACAGTGAAACACAAGGGTATGAAAAGACAAACTAATCAAGGGCAAATCACGAACAGGTGATAACGATGATCACACAATAGGAACACAACCAATAACAAGACAAGAGAGAAGACAAACCACACATGGCTATGTAAACTATGTTACGTCAACCCGGAAGAGCGCTGTCACTCTATGGGTAGCTTAAATGCACTGAGCACTCCGAAACTCACCACAAGGGGAGAAACTCCCTGACAAAGTCTCCCCCAAGGGCACTTCTCTTGAAGCGCCGATAAATACTCCCCCTATTTATCTACATTTAACCTAAGGTCCCGAGGTAGGCATCGCCTATCGTATGGTTTTCTTCTAGAAGAGCTGGGACTCAGACATGGGGCATACTGGCAGGAAGCAGGCGGGGGTTCAGCTATGGGCACATCGGGGTCAGGAGGCCAGGCTAGGACAGGCTTGCCAGGGTCAAGAGACAGGGCTAGGACAGGCTCGTCGGGGTCAGGTGGCAGGGCTAGGACAGGCTTGCCAGTGTTACTGGGCAGGAACCAGGCTTGGGAGGCTGTACCGTCAGTCTCAGGCGTGAGCTGTTCTTGGAAGGCCTTGCCGCCGGCCTCAGACTGAAGCGTGTGAGACTGTCTTGTCAGCCTCAGATGTGAGCAGGTTATGGGAGGCCACATTGTCAGCTTCTAGCAGGAGCAGGTCATAGGAGGCCACGCCATTGGCATCAAACTGGAGCAGAACTTGGGAGGCCTCATCGTCTGCCTCAACCGGGAACAGAACTTGGGAGGCCATATTGTTGGCCTCATCCAGGAGCTTGGCATGGGAGGCCATGTCGTCGGCCTCAGGCATGATCATGGTTTGGGAGGCCGCGCTTTTGGCCTCTGGCAGGAGCAAAGCAGGAAAGACCGCCTCGTTGGTGTCCGGCTGAAATTCAGCAGGGAAGACCACCTTGTTGGTCTCTGGCTGGAGCTCTGGAGGTGAGGTCATCATGTTGACCTCTGGCTGGAGCTCTGCAGGGAAGGAGGCTGCCCTGTTGGCCTCTTGAGGGAGCTCTGCAGGAGAGACCGCCCTGTTGGCTTCTGGTTGGAGCTCGGTTGGAGACTTTGCTTCCTTCTTGTCTCCAGCGCCACCTCCTGGTGGGCTGGACTGGTGGGCCAGGACAACATGAACCCCAGCAACTGCTTCTCATCAGGCTCGAGGATCAAGTTAAGCTCTGTTTTTATGTTTTCCTGGTTCAAATAGTGGCCCTGTAATTAAGATGTAATTAAAGTACCTTTTTGTTTTCATTGCATCTTAATCCCTCATTGCCAATGATTGACAGTGGCTGATTATCTAGGACAACATTCTGGTTTAAACCTGTTATTTTTACTCACCTAGCATTGTCTGCAAATATTTTTCTTGCTTAGTATTGATGTATTGATGGTAAAGGAGCCCTAAAAGCCCTTCCCCATGCTTAGAGAGGATGGAGAGAATAAGACAGCGACTTAAAGCCTCATTTGTGGTATCAGGTCAAAGAATTGAGTCGAAACTGGAGAAATCTATTCATGGAAAACCAGAATTGTCGTTTTTGACCTGAACCTGATAGAAGAGCTCTAGCGTCAATCTCCAAGGGAGTGGAAACATCACACAGCGATGAATAAAAATCGAATCCCAATGAGCATGCGCTCCCTCTATCTCCGACCGCTCCATTAACTTTCATGATGGTTGAGTCCATCATACAGTGCCTTCTTCAGCCGTCACCATTTAATTTATGATCTGGAGTGCACCGCTGACATAACCTGAAGCCACTCTTCCTCACTTGCACTCATTGAAACAGGCCTGAGCATCGTAATATTGATGCAACACTGATGTGTAACATAAAACGGAAAGGGTAGCCCACGGGTGGGAATGCGGCAATTTTTAGAGATCGTATAACCGCTGTGAAAACAGCGATGGAGGACTAAACAAAGTCAAGTCAAGTTTTATCGTCGTTCCATCCATCATCACTCGTATAAAGATACAACAGCGGCTCGGAACACACCATACCACATGTAAAGGAGGAAAGATGGAGAAGTTTCTGTATTACTGCACTGGATAGAGATGAGTGAAGTAGCGGAGTAAAGTGTGGTATTTTTATTTAGACTTTTTATTTAGGTCAGAGGTCAGATCATAGGGTAACATGATAATCTAAGGCCAGGATTAGGCTAAAACAGAAGTATTCAGAACACTACAGAATACTGAAATAGCTGTATTCAGTCCATGATACATTTTAATGATGCATGTTTTAGGAGAATCATGTTTAAATACTTAATTATGGAGGTACTGCAGTGACATGGTGGATATACAGTATTTAATAAGCCATGGCCACAGTAATATTGAGGCCACGAGGGGAAAATTTGTGGCCATGAGATGACAAAGTCATGTCCATGAATTGTGTAACTTGAGCCCACAAACTATTATGTTGTGGAATACCATACTTAATATGTGACCTCCAGGTAATTATTTGGCTAGAACAGGTGAAATTCACATGTATCCCTGTAACAATGCCAGTGACTCCAGTATGTCTTCATTCCAAGATTGCAGGGCAATGTTATCAATCATCTCCATGTCTAGGTTTGTGTGGTCACAATGATCTAATACTACTGTCTTACTCATTTTAAAATACAATTGTGGCCATGAGGTGAGCATTTTGTGACCACAAAATAGATCTCAAGAAACAATAATTTGTGGCTACAAGAAACATCTCGTGACTTGATTTATTGGTTTGTATCTTTGGTTCTTTGGTTACCGAATGCAGGTAAAACCAGAACAGATCAAAAGTGACCAATAATGACAATTACCTTGTAAACAAATCTGGAAGCAGAAAATAGGAAGGAGACAAGGAGACTGGATTTCAGTAACAAGTCTTCAAGTAGGGACTGGGATACCAAGAGACAATAATGTAAAAACTATGATATATTGAAACTAGAACCAAGCACTGGCAACTGGAAAACCCTGAGACTAGAACTAGCAAATAGGAACTATGTGTAAAATTAGACACTAGAAATGATAAACAACGAAACACTGGAGCTAGGAAATGAGGAGTACTAGGAATAAAGAAATAGGAATCAATGAGCCTAGAGCTAGACACTAGGACTTGGGGGACCGATTGAGTACAACAAGAATTGAGAAACCAGGAAGTGAGGAGTGTAATCCTAGGAATAAGGAACTAGGAAACAAAGGGTCTAGAGATAGACAGCAAAGGCTAGGACACCAGTAGACTTTAGCAAGAATCAATAAACTAGGAAGTGAGGAGTTTAGTACTAGGAATATGGAATTGGAAAAACAAGGGGTCAAGAGCTAGACACTAGGACCTAGAATACCAGTAGACTGCAACAAGAATCAAGAAACTACGAAGGAGTCTAGAACTAGGAAACACAGGGTCTAGACCTAGATATTAGAAACTAGAATACCCGGAGACTACAACAATGATCGAGAAACTAGGAAATAAGATGTCATGAATATGAATATGGAACTAGGAAACATGGGGTTTGGAGCTAGACATTAGGACCTTGGATACCAGTAGCCGACAACAAGAATCAAGAAACTAGGAAGGAGTCCTAATACTAGGAATAAGGAACTAGAAAACAAGGGCTCTAGAGCTAGGCAAGGAAACTAATGTACTTAACAACAAGAAATGCTGTAACACTGGCAAATACTGTCAGCTCTGGAATTATTGGCCCCCTTGACGTGGACTATTAGTGGAACTTTGCAGTAATGGATAGCATGCATGAGCTTAAATGTATGGGAGTGCTATATAGTTTTATTAACTACAAGGTGTTTTTGTAAGTAGTGCCATTTTCCAAGTATTGTTGGAACATTTTGTGATGTCTGCCTGGAGAGAATAACAACACTCAATCTCTTCCTGAAATATCTAACAAGGTTGGAGATGCTTGTAGAGGAACTTGGTCCCTTCTTCCATGCAGAACATTTCAGCTTCTTTAGATTCAAAGCTATGTGCATGTGGATTGTCCACTTAATTTCAAATGAGAGATTTTCAGGGTTTTTGGGGGGACTGAGATGGTATGGGAAGGCATTGATTTTTTTTTGTGTCTTGTAGCCATTTCTTTGACCCTATGTACGTATATGTAGATTTGTGGGCTCATCATTTTCTTACAACCTCTATCATGAAGAATCCACCATTCTTTCTTCACTACTTCCTTGTTTGGCCAAATCCCAAATGCTTCCTATAGCAGTGCAAGACGTCAGTTATGAATTTGGAGTTTCCACACCATCCTCTGACATTTAACCCTGATAATAAGTGCCTCTGCAAAGGTTAAACAAATTCCAAGCCTCATCACATTGTCTGCAGATTTATAACAAAAACATTGCCTCATTTTCTACTCTCAGTATTCTGCCGCCGCTGTTCTCTTAAACCATTACAATTCCCGTTACAGACATGTGTCGAGATGAATATCCGAAGTGAAATGGCTCAACTTTATTAATCCCGCAGTGACAAACAATTGCACATATTGATTACCTTCATCTAATCAGTCTAGGAAACATCTATAATAAAAATTGACAGGTGCATTCATCTTAGACTTTTTATTTGTATCTTACTAGGAAAAGATTCAGATCCGTTCATTAAAATGGCTGAAAAAATGAGTTTATAATTAATGCAGCAAGTGCAAAATATGTGAGTTAATCACCAGGAGCTATTTTTTTTCACTTTGTGTATTTTGTATTACATTTGTATGCCTAATTAAGATCTTTAAATGTTAGGGTATCATTGAAGTGCCTAATTAAGACATTACTGCAGAGTTTTTATTTAATATCTGCTTAGATTCAATATCGTGAGGAAGATAAAGAACAGCACAGGTGTGTTGTATATTTTATACCTTCTCCCTTAGGCCTCCTGTTTTTTTCTTTCAATTCTTTATTTAATTTTCTTTCCTTCTATATATTAAGGTTCTTCTTCTAATNAAAAACTTTTCTATGAATCTAAAATTAAACCACATTAATTACCACAAATTAAATTACACCATTACGAAATAATGATAATTGACTCAACTCAGATAAGTGGGTGTAAATAATAAACTCATTTATGGATTCTGCCAAAAAAAATTAATTAAATGGATACTTCAGTTGAAATAGATTTTCTGTTTGAAATGCCGATGGAACTTCTCCACTCCTCTTTTATACATCCAATCCTCTGAGATGTGCGTGACTTTTTTCTAAGATTTGCTTTTATCGTTTTTCATTTGGAGAGCGCCTCCTGACTTTCTTGACTCTAATTTCACCGATGCGGCAAAGATGGACGATCAGCAGAGACGAAGCGAAGCTCTCTGATGTTGTTGCTCATCAAGGTATCTGAATGATCGTCTTTGTTCACAGCTTGATTAGTTTCTGACTACAGAAAGCACGGAGGCACCAAGTGGACGCTTTAATCTCTGAATGCGCTGTGGAACTTCTCAAGATATATGTGACAGATGAACTGCTTCAGAAAGACAAGGAGGAAAAAAAAAACGTAGAGAATGCTGTAGCGCAACAAGTTAATTGTAGAATCCTAAATGGTTTTTCAGTTTTTCCACTAAAAGGTATAGAACCCAACAACCCTTTTATATAAAACCGTTTTAGGAATCTAGTACCATTACTCTCATTAAATTCATGGGTTCCTGCTTTACACTATGAGCCAATCAAGACCACCACTTTTTTTTTTTACACCTTTTCCTTGGGGAGCATCTGACTCACAGGATTAGTCTGTAAGTGCCATAATGACCCCCTCTTGACCTACTGTCCTTCATTTGCTTCATTAAAAGACCATAAAAGCTCCTCATTCCATTGATGACTTGCCAATGGAGAATCAATTATTCCCCTCCTTAACGCATGATTCATCATTGACTGCTGCTGATCGGACGTCCTTGTTCTCTTAATGCTCTTACGCCATTCACCGTTTCTCATTTGTCGTTCTCTCAAACAGAGCTGAACCAGAAATGATCATGATCTAGAAATATCCAGCTCAGTAAGATCATTTATTAAAATTCAGAATGTCCGGTTTGATGATTATACCTCACAGTATTAGAGTTTCCAGTCTACGTCATGGTACGAGCTCCTGGGAGAGCTTTTGCTTCGTTTTCTCTTTTTTTTTCTTCCCTTTTTTACACGAAGCAGCTAGGGTTAGAGGCTTCACTTAATAGCTCAGATATGGTAGAAAGGGTCAGGGGCAGTTGTAACCCTCTGGCTATACAGAAAGCATAGGTTTTGAACTGACTAGGAATCAGACCCTGGTCTTGGCAGCTAAGAAGTGGCTTTGTTCTCCTTAAGAGGAAAGTATCACTGCTAATCAATCCAAACGTCTTCTGTATGATCACCATTATTCCTATCCTGATGGGCGTGGTAGCTTCCAGGATGACTCCGTCTCCATCAACAGGCCACAAGGGCTCACTTAAGGATGAATATGATGCTATGGCCTTCACATTCATCAGATTTCAACCCAACTGAACACCTTTGCGAGACTTTGGAGTAACATGCTAGACAGCTACAGTGCTCAAGAACCACCATTGTCAAAACACCAACACCATTCTTTGGGAAGAATGGCTTTCAGCAC
>CM074968.1:2384247-2404527 GCA_037577455.1 Pangasius macronema | reverse complement strand
CTAGACAGCTACAGTGCTCAAGAACCACCATTGTCAAAACACCAACACCATTCTTTGGGAAGAATGGCTTTCAGCACTCTGGTAAAGTTCAAGAGACTTGTCAAATCGATGCCATTTAAGTTTTTATGGTGGCTTGTTGTGGCCCAAATCCTTGCTAAGACTGAGTTATGCAAATTTCACCTTAACTTTTGTCAAACTTGCGTTTGGGACCTGGCCCATTTTCAGTTTTTTTTTTTTTGTCAACCCTATGTGTTTATGTGATCATTTCCAGCTTGCAACAGGAAAATGAATTATTCTCCCCCTTTTTGACGTTTGACACTTCCTGCCAGGCTGGATTACTTTCGTGGCGGCTGACGGATCGATCCTGACACTTCTGCCTGATAAATGGGGTGTGATGTGACGAGCATGCTGACTTCTTTTTTTCTTTTCTGAGGTTTATTTATCGATCACCGAGGCCTGTTTTCAAAGCATCCGCTCATACCGATATCCAGGTGAAAGGAAATTAAAGTGCAGAGAGCGTGTAAATTTGAAGCTGACATATGATAAAAGCAGGCGATTTGATTCGATTGTAGTGTTAAAGTTTAAAGCATCTAGACTTACGTCCTCGTTTGGCTGAAGGTCAAATTTCTCCTTTCACCGCATGTCATTCTGCATGAAAAATTCATGAGTCCCCTTCAAATGACCTTGACCTTATGTTATGCAGAGGCACGGGCTTTAAATCACGATCGTCTTTTCCATTATGAAGAGCCCGTGTCGCTCCGTCTGTTAAAAATCCGGAGCAGGCATCTTGTAAAATTCATTCACCCATCTCAAATCCTCTAATAAAATGTGCAGTGATTTATTAACCATCGAGACCTTGGCCCGTTAAGATCTCTCTCTTGTGCTATTATCATTTACGAACTTCAGATCGAGTTCAGCCGGGGGCGGAGGGGTGGGAGTTTGGGGGGCAGGTTTATCAGAACTGCACCAGGAGAATAGTTGGATAAAGATGAGTCAAAGTCCACGTTCGGCCATTGAATGGGATCTTCGGGGGGCAGTTTTGCAGACAAATCCTCTGAATGAACGTGACGGTGTCTCTCTGCTGATAATTTGCCTCAGTCAAAGACTACGTTTAATCTATTTCAGGCCCCTGGCACTGCAAAGCTTTGAGCTATAGCCAGTTAGCTATAGCCATGTCTGCTGAGAATTCATTAGCATGGCGCTAAATCCTGAACTGCTAGAGGATCGGATGAGTAAAAAATGTGAAATTAACTCAGCCCGAACTGCATCAAGCTTACTGTTAGAGACGCTAGGGAGCTTTCAAGTGGCACAATAATTAAATGGTTTGGAGTGGACAAGCTTGGGGATTGGAAAAAAAAGGGAACATAGCCACTGGAAATTACAGCCCATTTATTCCGAGCACACTACCTCATCCCTGAGAGCTACACTCAGTTCTTGGTAGTGCACTCAAGACTTTTGGACCCTAGTGTAACGTCAGAGTGACTAAAAGTCACTGTGAAGCTTCTGCCCTCCATTAAGAGAGAAGAGCTGCACATGATGCAAGCGAAGAGAAAGCTTTGTTCCCCAGAAAAGCTGGATGAGGAAAATATTTGGCCAGAGCCAAACCGATGACTTTGTGATTCGCCATTTTGTGTCCTAGATTTGTATTACATTTACAAATTTGTATGTCAAGTAAAGGGAAAAGACATTGGTTATGTACATTCTCATTCAATATTCATTCATATAGCTTCAATACTTTTCACTCCTAAGAAACAGGAAGTTGCATCATTTGAATTTTTTGAAGATCAAAAGAAGAAATGTTCTGAAATCAGGAAATTGGTAGAAAAAAACCTGTCTCAATCCGAAGGCCTTTAATCTGTTTAAATTACGCCTGTCAGATTAATCTCGGAAATCAACATTGTGGTTTTCAAAATATTTTTGCTTCTACACTGGATCTCCTCATATCCCCAGCACGGGCTTGTGGGAAATTCGTATTTTATTGGCGAGGCAGAAGATAAATAATGCCTGGGCCTGCTGCATGAATATTATTCCAGAATCACGATGAGGGCTTATTTTATTAATCTCCCTAGTGAGAGTTCAGTTGATAATTTAAGCTCATTTAATCCAAAAGGAATAGCGGGACAAAGCCGGATCACGGGTGTGTAAATAATAGCGCCGGCTTTAGATTACTCCTATTTGTCAACGTCACTGTGTCCTCTGCGCCGTTCTCACGTTCCTGCACACACCTAAGCGCCTGCGATTCCTACAATCAATTTGTCAATAGATTGCGTTTTGGAATCCATAACGCACAGATTCATAGCGCACACATCGTGCCACAGCCGTGATTCATCCACAGAACAATTACAGTGCAATATGGAGAGGGTTCGATGATAAATCTTTATGCAGATTATAATGAAAAAGAGAGCAGAAGTGTTTTTTTTTTTGAGGTCGCTGATGAGGTTCAACAGGAGCCAATGAGAATCCTCGAGTCCGTGCTGCTTCGTTTAGTGTACGCCGAGTGCGTAATGATTTTACAGTTCGTAAATTTAAGTTCGAGGCTGTGATCTTGTTTTTTTACGACATATGCACATTTTTGCAGTGATCTTAGCCTGCGGGTTACGGACCTGAAAATGATTCTCTCATAACAATACCTTAAACCTTACTTCGTTCATATACTTTGGATATACTGTATACTATGGCTATGTGCCCCTTTTTTTAATGCAGTGTTGTTTCAATCCACACGTCTTCACATATTTGTGCATGGAGAAGATACTTATAAGTAATGTTATAGAGCTTAACATACCACAGCGCTATTGAATTCTCTAATCTGATTGGTCGTTGCTGTAGCAACAGCTAATTCACAGGGACTTGTGTTTTGTATACTCTTCTAATAACAAGCATGTTGTTATTTAACAACAACTAACACACTTAATTGTTGATATGGCGAATTTTTCTGTAAGGAGACTTAACGTTTACGGAAGGAGTCTCCAATGTCAGCACTGGAGACGGTGTAATGTAACTGTAAATGGATAAAAAAAACATATCGTACTTTAATAAAACGCTTCAAGAAAGGGTGCTATCGGAAACTGATCAAGTTCAGGCTTCATCGCATCAATCCATCACTGGTTAATTTCCTATAACTGCACACACCGAGGTGTTTGATTCTGTATGTACTTTGAATGAGAAGAATTTTTAAATACGTTCAATGAAATTACTGTGAACGTCTAACATTGTTTGACACGCAATGCACGTTTTGATAGAAATACCCCACAGCTTGTCTGCGTGTGTGTGTGTGTGTGTATGTGTGTGTGTGTGTGTGTGTGAGATAATGAGTCATGGCAGGCTTATTTGTGTGAATATCGCTGACGTTGATGGATGGAGTTGTCCCGTTCTCGTGCTGGACATTGGAGAAGGTGAAATATGTCCAGCAGTCTTCAGCCATGCATCACTGTGACTGGAATAGTTCATATGATTGACCACTTTACGTGACTGGTTTCTTTCAGCCTCTGCCTAATATGCTTGGGTAGTGAGGATTATCCGATCTCATCTAATGAGAGTTCTCAAATGGTTAAGATTTGCGGTAACAGCATGCCATTTCACGCTCGTATGGAATCCAGTGAAAATTCAAATGCTCTGAGTTGTTGAGTTTTTTTTTCATGACTTTTAGTTAATTGTCATATAAGAGGTCTGATTACTGGTCATTACTCTAACCCCAGCACTCTAAACTCAGCAGTGATTGGATGTAATCATGCTCAACACTAGGTCAGACCTTTGCATCGATATTAGCAGAAACTGACAAATTTCTTTATGGAAAATTATGGAAACCATCTTCAGTGAATCATCTCTATTCCCAGAAAATCTTATTTTCGTCTCAATTCATGTGTTGAATTACGCCGTCACCTTGACGGAAAAACATGTAGAGTCGTTCTCTCTCCATTTACAGAATCAACGTTGGCGCAATACGTTTGAGTTTAAAAACATAACTGGTATAAATGGGCAAAATGCAAGTAGCTATATCTATAATTTCATTAAATTTACCAAAATTCTTGACTCGAGTAAAAGTTGAGTTAATTACTCAACTAAACGAATCTTCAAAGTATGAAAGGCACCGTGAATGAAAGATTTCCAAAAGATCAAGGATTTTAAGTTTCTGATGGTAAATTAGACCCCCAAGGAACCAAGAACAGTAAGAAAACAACAGCTTTATTGCTAATTTCCCATGTCTGCTAGCATGGTAATAACGCCGGTTGAATGCTAATTGCTAGCTGTTGCAACACGAAATGCTGTGATGACATTTTAGATCGAGTCCTTGAAGCCATCTGAGGGCAAAAAAATCAACTTCACAGACATGTGATTATAGAAAAATGTAGTTAGCAAGACGTTTTTTGAAATGTAGTGAGTAAACGTCCATAGTATTGAAAGTATTGAAAGAAAAAGTGCAGTTATAAAGTAATTGGAGGTATATAATGTATGTATATAACTAATGTAGCACAATTTTTTTTTGGGGTAAAATTTGGAGGAAATGTAACGTTTGTCCATATCATGCTGGAGATACGGTCCCCCCTCATCACGGCTGCTCTGGAAGCCATATTAGGACGAGTTCATGGTGCCAGTCAGTGTTAGCTGGATGAAAACAGTAGGCATGGGAACATGCTACATGGCAAACTTACTTATTTACTACATCTGTTAAAATAGTGCTTTCATATTTGTGTTGCTGTTTGGGAACATTTGTCATACTGTATGTTGCTTGGAGTTAAATTTTGGCAACCAGAAAAAAAAAATGCCAATAAACCTTCATGGTTGACTTTCCTAAAGTCCTAAAGAAGATTGAGTTTATCTAAAATTATTAACAGCGATTGATCAATATGTGTTTCATGCCCTGAATCATACTGAGTTTGATACAAGAGCTGCATCACTTTTTTTTTTCTTTTTTTAATTATAATCTTTCTGAAGCAGTTCATCTGTCACATGCATCTGGTGAAGTCACACAGTGCCTTCAGAGATTAAAGCATCCTCCTGACGCTCCAACACTTTCCGTAGTCGGAAACTAATCAAGCCGTGAACAAAGACGATCGTTCAGACACCTTGATGAGCAATAACATCGGAGCGATCCGCTTCATCTCCGCTGATCGTCCAGCTTTGCTTCGAGGAAGAGACAAGAGTGAAGGAAGTCAGGAGGCGCTTTCCAAGCAACCAATGAAGTGGTAAAGAAGTACTTTAGTAACATTAGTAGCATTTAGCTAGTGAGTTTGTCATGTTGCCAAGAAACCGCAAACTCCTCTGTCCTGAAGATTTTCCCTTATTTGTTGTGAAGTGCTGACACTGGAGGCTTCTTCCCTAAAGGCTAAATAAACCAACAAGTGTCACTCGTTATGATTAAAGCATAAATAACACATTAGAATGAGCGCATTAATATAAACCCTGATATATTTCGAACAATCAGAATCGAGGATTTGACAGCTCTCGGGTAATAGAGGAATATTAAAATAGTGATATAAACAATATGGATGGAAATTGTATGGAATGTATGGAAATATATGGAAATTAATGCACAAAAGCCTTTCCCATATTTCTTACTGGGAATCTTACTGTTGTGTGTGTGTGTGTGTGTGTGTGTGTGTGTGTGTGTGTGTGTGTGTGTGTGTGTGTGTGTGCAGGTGGAGTGTAAGTATGGAGCCTGTGAATCATGTTGGAGAAGGAAAAAAACAATTTAAATGAATAAAACCCTGCATCGACTTTCCTTTTTTTTCCCTCTCCCGCCATCCTCCCTCCATCCATCCAGGTCAGCAGAGCGAGCTACGGCCGTTGCGTAAGTCCTGACCCAGCAGCCGAGAATGTTGAGATTAGCGGCCCTGGGCCAAACAGGCCTGATGAATTCTCTCATGAAAACGGAGAGGGGGAGGGGGAGGGGGATAGATGGAGAAGAAAACAGGGCAGATTGTGATGGATGACAGGGTCTTAGAGTCGTTCTTCACGGGCGTCTTTCCAACAGCTGGGCTACCTATGGTTACGGCCTCCGTAGGACAGCGATTTTTCTTTTTCAGCATGCAATAGTCTTAAAACGTCAGTGGCGCAGAGATCTAAAACCTCCCCCTCGGGCGTGCGGTAATTAAACGAATTTATCACGATTGCCAATCAGAGGGCTCAGAAGGAGGGCACGCTTTCTCGTTACACACCATTATACGTAACAGCTATTACTTTGTTTGGAATTTAATTTTCCCCAAGGTGTGGAGAGAGAGAGAGAGAGAGAGAGAGAGAGAGAGAGTGTACACAGGTAGGAACAGGGTGAAATTACCTTGGCCCACATTGATCAGCGTACCGAGCTTGCTGTTGGAGAGGTTAAGCAGCTCTCAGCTGTCGCAACAGTTAAATACAGCTCGAGGACGCAAGTAAAGGAACACGCGGCGCCTTGATTCCAAACGCAACACAATGTCCAACAAACCTCATCCTGGAAACGTACAAATTTACTCAAGACACCGAATCCGAGAATGTCGTCCTTCTTATTATTCATACCTCAGTGCTGTTGAATTCTCCAGTCTGATTGGTCAGAAGGTGATTCATTTTCTCAAAGCTGTTCGAAATCCTTCCCCAAATGAAATCTCTCTAAATATATGTATATCACACTGTCGCACAATATCCGAAGAGTAACACATCACAGGCTTAGTACACATAGTGTTAATTGTTGCTTGTTATCGACCAATAAGTATGGCGATAAGTAAACAATTATGGCGTTTAAGCAATGACAGCTGTAGGGATGGCTACGGCAACCAGAAATAAATCATGCTGTAGCCATGGAAACCAAGGTTCCTAAGCAACATCTAAAGAATAGAGTGTTTGACATTAGTTCTTTTTTTTGTGCTTATAATATATCAGCAATTCATTATGATATCGAAGTTGACTTGGGGATCGCTTTGGATCTCTGGTGTCGCTACGAGTAATAATAAACGGATAAAAATTACAATGTGTCCTATATTTAATTAAAAAGAAATGTGATGGTTGGCATTTGTGTAAGAGGAATGAAACGCTTCAGGATGCAGTTTTATAGGAAGATAATCATCTTTGTGGTTTTAACAGTAGCTCCTGTTCATCACGCCATCCTGTCGTTGATTAGTTTCCTATAACAGCAAGTGTTTTATTCCCTGCGTAATTTAGCCAGCGCAGATTTATAAGTAACCTGATGAATTATGGATTATGGGTGCTAAACGCTCTGAAAAGCCTGAAGGCTTGCACCTTATCTCTTCTCACAAGCGATGGCAGAAGGCAGCGATGCAGCAGATTGTTTTTAATTGCCTCTTCAACTCCCGTCTCAGCAAATTAAATTTAAAATAAAAATAAATTATTTAAAAAAATAAGAAGAGGTAGACATAGAAAAAAAAAGAAAAACGCAGTGCCCTCATCAGAATGTGTTGAATGTGTTGAATGTGTACATTCACACTCTCACACTCGTCACCGAAAGGCCCAGGGGTGGTATACACTACTCGTGGTGTGTGTTGCAGCTTGACAAAGCACACTTAATGGCCCCCTTGTTCCATTGAGCTCGATGAACATTCGGCTTTTGTCCTCTGAAGGCTTCCATAAGGGCAAGAGCTGGATCGGATCCATAATTCAATTCGCCTTGGTTCAGCGCTCGTACATAAAAAGGTGAGTGGGAGGTGTGGATGGGAGAAAGAGAGCAAGAGAGAGAGAGAGCGAGAGAGAGAGAGAGAGAGAGAGAGAGAGAGCGAAAACATCACTTTGGCGTAGTCAAGAAAACGACACTGATCCCTCAGGAAGGTCAACAACTTCAGACAACATGGGGATTAAAATGGAACCCAAAATATTTCTATTTGTAAATTTTTTTATTGATTGATTTTTACACCTATCCTAACACGCATCTTTTTTTAGCAGCAATATTGTAATAAGTGAAACAAAGCTGTTAAATATTCAGATTTATCCTTACAAATGATTGACAGCTCGGCGTCTATAATAAGCTCGGTTCACTAACGTACCTCAGCGAAGGCTTTTCTGATCGAGTGAGTGAAGTTTTTCATCATATTTGCTAATGATTCGATATTAGAAATGATCAAAAATAGACATTTGCTATCAACTCTGTTACCTCGCATTTGGCAGACTCACCAGATAAACTTATTCTAAGAGAAAAAAAAATGGAGTAACCCTTTTTTTACCAGATGCCAAATAGTGTTATTGTATCAGGCATGCCCATGTTCAAGCATTGAATTTATTTGTGATGTCACACTCCACAGTATACAGTGTTTTACTTGTCTGTTTTATCTCTGCACCAGCTGCTAAACATAGTGTCATGATACTCTACATACAGAAACCCAACAGTGTCCTGACTAATCTTATAGTAGACTTGTGGCAATATAATAATTCATTCGGATTGAAAATGTATAAGTTGATTTTGTTTATGAAGTGAAGTGACTTTGTGGCCAAGTGTGGTGACCCATTGCATTTAACCCATCCCACAGTAGTGAACACACACCCGGAGCAGTGGGCAGGCATTTTAGCTGCGGCGCCCGGGGAGCAGTTGGGGGATCGGTGCCTTGCNCCGGACCCGAGACTCGAACCCACGACCTTCGGGTTCACCTTCAGGTTACAAGTCCGACTCTCAGACCATTAGGCCACAACTGCCCCATATATTTATATGAAGAAATGTATTGGTATGGTGACGCTTTTACCAGTAAGGCAATGTTTATTCAACCTCCATGGAAGGAGTCTCCAGTGTGAGTGCTTTATGACAGTCAGAGGTAAAGCTGTTAAGCCGTTAAAGTTTTACACCTTGGAAAACCTTCAAGATGGAGGACGTTGCATTTTTATTTTTATTTTTGGCATTCTGACAGGAAGTGAAGGTATAATTCTTTATAGCCACTATAACACGTGAACTAACTTGTTTCGGACATGTCGCGCAACATTCGATTTGGCTATAAAGCGCAACGTGTCGTTGTTTGATATAGAAAATGTAATTGTTGGAAAATTTCTGTGGTATAAAAGGAATAATAATAATGAAAAAATGATTTTACATGACTTTATGTAGAAGCATATACACACAGTGCTTATGTGATTGACAGGTGAGATGAGATTTAATGAAAATATGAAGAATGTACTGAATGTAGTATGTGTAAATAAAAAGTAAACACATATCTAATGAAATGACAAAGAAAATTGCTTCTGATTATAGATTTTTAAAAAAAGTACACATCAAGTTTATGATAGAAAAAGAGTGGTATAATTGCATTATAAGCTCCATTTTTTTAAATAAACATCATATAAACATTATCCTTTTGCTACTGAGAAACATTTTGAAAATAATATCGTAAAAAAAACACAGTGCCAGATGAAATGAAAAACTCAAGAGACAACCTTAAACGTTAAATCATCATCCTCATGACCTCGTGAACTCAAAAGTTCAACTGGGTATGGGATCGAAGTGCTCTTATATCTCTATTCATCGATAGATCTTTTTTAGCACTTCTGCGACTGGAGAACAATCCTCTATCTCTCTAACAGGCCTGAATTGAATCCACATAGCCGACATAGCTTTAGTTATCTTATCAAATGATTAAAACTCCCAGCCTGCCTACAGTGTCATTTCAGTTCTGATCTATGGGGGATTCTGCACCGTAAATCCATTTAGCTCCAAAGAATCTGTGGCTATATTTTGGAGATCTAGCAGGAGGATATTTCAGGGTATCGTTTCTACATGGTCCTAAAGTATTTTGTAATTTAAATAATAGAACGCACTGTAACATTACAGTTGGAGAATTGCTGGTTTTATCATCCATGATAATTAAGCTAAAGAAATTGAAACGCTGTTGGAAAAACACTCGCAATATAATACTTCATATAGTAGTTGATTAGCCATGACGTCTCATCCGATAAGCTTTTCAGTAAATAAAAACATCCTCGTATCTTGCTTCAAATGACGTTCTTAAGCTCTCTGTAATCTCATTTTTTAATAATGTCTAGCAGTCTGTTTGAATGGATTTAGATCCGTATTCAGAGCTGAGTAACGCACAGATGTAACCACAGACTAACAGAACTACACAATTGCATGTGTGAGATCTCAAAACAGTCTCGCTTACACTCGTTTTTGGTTTTGACGCTAGATGAGTTTGCGTTGCGGGAGTAAAATTGCGATTAGAATTACCTACGCGTCTTTTAGTAGAGTCCATTCACGCATTCCTGACTCTGAATACAAGGAACTTTCCCTGTTTAAATATTGATGTCCCTTTTGAACTAAAGTAAGCATTAGTGAATACAGCTTTTAAGGATTCTCGTTGTGTGCTAACAAAAAACTGACTCCGCTCCTCAATACTGTTACCCTGTAAAGCTTTGTTCATGTTTAAAAATCACAATAAGTCACGAGGTGTCATAAACCACATCACAAGTCTGACTGACCTTACTGATACGGTTTAAGGCAGATATTTCTGGTGAGATAGACCTTCATGACTTTTAGCTACATTAGCTACATTAGCCTTGTAGCTCCAGCGCAAACGTTGAACAAAAAACGTCTTGTTGTGAGTGGAAAATTGCGTAAATTCGATTTTTCCTCAAACTCTTCAATTAATGACCTATATTATTAATGACTTGAGAAAGATGGCCTTCACATAAAGTGCGACATAAACAGATGAAACTGGATCTCAGGCTTTGTTAGTTAATTCTGAGCTTAAATTTCTTTTTTTTTCTATTTATCTTGCACTCAAATTGCTCTACACGCCCATGTTTACTTTTTTTTCCCCTGGCCTACCTCCCACTTCTCCACTCTAGCAACAGCCTGAGGATAAGAGTGGAGGGAGAAATATTGCTGTCCAAGTGGGGTAGGTAGTGGGTATTCCGGACCGCACACTTTATGTCCGGTCCGAGGAGGTTGTTACTCCGGATAGTTGTATGTTAGACCCCTCGCTCGGGTATTTATCACCTCCGAGTCCGCACAAAGCCTGATTCATGGGCCGATCATGCTGATAAAAATGTGCTGACTGCATCTCAGGGCTTGCTGCTCAGGACTTGCTCTCTTCCATCAGCTCTTTCTTTCTCCTTCTGTTTCCCAGCCTCTTCCCTACTCAGTACCCAATAACATGCCCAAAAATAGATTCTGTCTTTAGGGCTTTTTCAACCTCTGTTTCGACCTGGCTACCTCCTAAAGCACTTTCTCCCACGGGACAAATGCAGAAAAAGCTGATAAGGCTAAACTAGAACAAACTGTTCAAATGGTCTTATTTAGCTACACAGGGGGTCAGTGACTGTCCAAGTGATTTTGATTCAGGGTAAAAGCAGCAAATCAACCATAACATCACGGTAGCTCTATTTATTTATTTTTTGTCTAGTGCTGTTGCTAGCTACAGTCCTGCGCTCCGTTTATTTGATTTTTTTTTTTTAACTTCTTGGCTCTACTCCTGTTCATTATCCAGACAATCTGTGGCAGACTCTATTAGCTCAGCGCACAGCTGCTGGTCACTGTTAGCTAGCACTAATGCGCCAACGTTTCCTTGCCAGCTTTCATAAATGTCCCTGTAAAAAAAAAAAAAAAAGGCATAAAAATAAAATAAATAACATCCCACATCACTGGATAACAGTATATAATAAGAAAGAATGTCTTTAATAACAAAATCGAGATATAGGAGCTCGACTTCGCCCTGGAATTCTGTCATTTACTATACGATTACAACAACCGTATTTTCTTAGCAAGATGGACCAATTTTATTTTTGTGACATGTGATTGTCTTTCAATAGTATTAAAATACTCAGAAAACAAACTTTAAAAACAAATTAGCTTTACACAAACGTAAAACCAATGTACAAGTATCTCATCTTTTCAGAGTCCATGACTCTAGTTAAAAGTGGTAATGTGAACTGCCCTTATGGAAGGAAACATGACCAATTCACATTCTTGTTTATCGCCATAAACTAATCATTAACGATTAAGCATTAAAAGGTAACTGCTGGTAAATATTAGCTGCTTATACAGATCTTTGTAAGCAAGGAATTGTATGAAACTGGACCTTTTTGCGCCAACAGCAATATTTAAGAACTTTCAGATCCTACAAAAAAATGCAATACGGCATCCCACAAGGTTCAGTTTGAGGGCCACTTTGATTCTCCGTTTACAGGGACATGAAATGAGTTCAACAAACATAATGTTGGATTTCAGTTCTATGACAAAGATTATACAATTATAGACAATTATACTTCTCGGGTTATTATGCAAATTAGAAAACCACGACTATAGCTTTGAGAGAGCGCAAGCTACAGCTAAGAACCTGAGTGTAACCATAGATGTTTGTGTATCATGAATAATGTCTCGTTGAGAAACATGGCCAGAAAAAGACCTATGCTCACTCAACATGGTGCTGAGAGACAAGGAAAAGAACGGGTTATCTCTCCTCTTACCATTTATCATTTATGCTTTTCTTTAAAGGGCTGCTCTCTGTTACAGTAGATTTCACTACGAGGGTTGGTGTTACTTCATGCTCTACATGCGCCTCATCAATATCCTTCCCCCACATTGAGGGCAACATACAGCTGACAGCAGACGTCAGAATTTTGTGCGCTTTTTGCGGCTGCGACTCTATTGTATTGATTTAATGATTGATATGCTGGCGAGAAAAAAGGGACGCCGTGACTGACGGCGGGGACAAGCAAAGGTGTACGGTTTCTCTGGATAGCCTTGTCCTTGATTTAGACGAATTAATATCTGGAGGGCGATAACTCTCAGCGGCTTCTCTGACCCTGGGGCTCCACGCTGGATTGAGAGGTGGAACATCCGGCTTATATTTTAGCTGTGATTGATGGTAGTTAAAAACTAATCTGAAGATAGTAACTGGGGCGTCTAGCATCACTGTCTGGGCCTGTTTTATTGGTTAAGTAAGGAACATGACAGGTGCTCACATCAACAGATACACTGTAACATATGGAATATGGAATTAATAAGTACATGAAAAAAAGTTAATGATTGTAAAGCATGTCAATTATTAGGATATTTTGGAAATGCAGGATGGCAAAATAATGGGGGGAAAAAAAGCCAAAGGAAATTTTCTTTTGCTGCTTCAGGTAAATGCTGCAGTTACAGATACTGTATGTACCTCTTTGGCTTTTTGTACATGCATGAAAACAGGTATGAGTGCTAATAAACTGGCGGTGCATGCGCTTATGCTCAATATCTCATATATAATAGAATTAATCTGGGAACTCTGCAATATATACAATATATGTGTAATTTATTGTATGGCCCTTTTTTGCTGTGTGGTTGCTGTTTACTATATTTACAACAATTTCCATGCAATTATGTGTGTGTGTGTGTGTGTGTGTGTATCCCGAAAGCCACTCAAAAATAAATTCAAAAGGATCTAGAACCCTAAAGTGCGAGGTAAAACAGCAGAATGTTGCACCATTTCACTTTTATCTCAAGAACCCTTGACAAACCATTAAAAAAACCCTTCATGTAAAGTGTTACGT
The DNA here is from genome assembly GCA_037577455.1 of Pangasius macronema. Classification (NCBI taxonomy): domain Eukaryota; kingdom Metazoa; phylum Chordata; class Actinopteri; order Siluriformes; family Pangasiidae; genus Pangasius; species Pangasius macronema. The sequence continues at coordinate 2,391,096 of CM074968.1, read as the reverse complement.
ATCTGACTGTCCACATAAAGTCTCTCTCTCTCTCTCTCTCTCTCTCTCTCCACAGATAGAACAGTGTTCATCTACCAGAGAGGGGTCAGGTAGAACTTCTAAACGAAGCTAAGAACCTTTAAATGTCCAAAGAACCTGTGAGGAACCCATTTTTGTTGATCTATCTATCTATCTATCTATCTATCTATCTATCTATCTATCTGTCTGTCTGTCTGTCTGTCTGTCTGTCTGTCTGNAGAATGATGCATCATTTAAAATGTCATTGGTGTTTATGCATGATGTTCTTTAATGATGTCAGAGATCCTCTGTATATTCGCCTCTGAAAGAGAAAAAGAAAACAGGAAAAAAAAAATGACCGTGCTCCAAACTGACTCCCTCCCTGGTGGCCTACAGCACAGTATCACCCTTATTAAAGAAAGAAATGTTGAACTGTTTCGAAACTTTCTCCGTATCCTGACTTCTCGCCCCGTGGTTTTTCGGGTCTGTGGTGAGTTTAATTTCTTCTTTGCGCTTTGATGAGTCTCCCTCGGCGAGGAAGCCTTCTCGGGCTCTGTGCTGAACTCTTTGTGAACGTGCTGTGTGGTGAATAATTGACTGGAGGTCTGATCGAGTCCCCGTGGCAGCTGGTCCGCCAGACGCCATGCCACGATCGCGCTACATCACTCCACGTCATGCAGGCGATACCCACTAGCTGTCAATAAGCGCCTTTTTATGATTGGCATGACCTGATTAAAAGAGAAGCCGGTTTCGGTGCGGTTGAGTTTGAACGTATCTTCCTGCAGAATGAATGAATCTGCTGCTATTGTACCAAAAAAGACAAAAAGACATGTAACAAGCAACATGATTTAGCTTCCATTCTTCTATGAAGCTCACAGTCTGTGGTCTGCTTCCTCTCTCTTTACAAGGCTATGTTTTGAGCAAAAATGAACTCGGCTTCTTTTTTTTCTGAGACGGCTTTTCTCTTGGGCTGCTTGTATTAATTTTGTGATTATTCTTTGTAATACGTCCTTGGGCTTTGGAAGGCCTCTATAAATATAAATTTATTATTAGGAATTATTATTTTATGGATCATAGCCCCAAGGAACTGCATATGAAACCATGGCCCAGCAAACGAATTCTTTATATCTGAGCATGTTCTATTGATTTTTGCTTTAAAGCAAATTATTTAGAGCCAGTCGCAAACATTCGCGCTTTCTGTTCATGTCATACAATTACCTGTGTAGGCGTGTTTCAATAACGTTTTGAAAATGTTAACGCCGAGGTGACGACATTGCTAACAAGAAAGATATATATGCGCGTGTTGGTGTATGTTGGTTGACGAGGGCAAGCCATATTTAAGGTCAAAATTTGTAAATGTTACGGTTATTGTAACTGTAAATGCTAGCATCAGTGTTAATGAGATTTGTTGTGCGTTATTTTAACGTGCAAAAGAGCACTCAACAGATTTACATTTGTTCATTTGGTCATTGTCATTTGGCCAGGTCCCACCCACCAGCTACCAACTGGGGAAGGTGGACCTAACACCTTCCTCCATGTCTTTTCAAACTGCTGCATCACAGGACAGCGTAGCACACTTGGAGGAAAGCGCTATCTGCCCTTTTCTGCATACATGAGCTCACAGATCCTCACGGCTAGTGGCTAGTGTCAATGAGATTGACAGGGAAAAGAGAGTATTCACCTCCCACCCAGAGAACCCAGCCAGTTTTGCTTCCTTGAATCCTGGCCATAGATGGTCCTGGCATTAATAACTGGTTTTTAAAATATGTCTCACTTTTTTTTTTACTTACAGCTTACATATGCTACTTATCAATTTTTTATAACTATTTTATAAGATGATGATGCATGATACACACATTATAACATAACATAATTTCCAAATTTTATTTCCCAACTTTCTCATTCAAAGTTTGCCTAAATACAAACCGCACTTGTGCACGATGGAGAACTTTATTTCCGAGCCGACACAACTTTTCACCTCAAGTAGCACCTCCTCTCTACTTTGGAGTATTTCAGCATGCTCTCAGCAAAATGTGAGGTTCACACATAGTCTCCCAGTTATTGCCTGGCTCGCTGTTCAGCTCCAGAGAGAGTCTCAGCCATATTTCACTCCCAATTAGAACTCGGACCATTAAGTTCTCATGGACGCTACTTGGCACAGCAGGTTGTTTCAAGAGTCCCATCGCTAGGAGCTATGTTATGCGGCTGAGTGTTTTATGAGGCTACACCAGCTCAAGACTTGACTAACTTACAAGATTGGAGTGTCTTATTTGATGCCAATTGTGATTTGACCCCCTGAACATTGAACGTGTGCTTCTATTAAGGTTTTGTGTCAGAGATCTGAAGGCAAGAGCCCATCTTGCATCAAGTGACCTTTTCAGAGAAGTGCAAAGTTATTATGTCATTGGAGTTTGAAAAAGAGGGAACTCTCTGGGTCCAGACACTATGAATAAAATTATACTTTTCCTTGGTGAAAATTGCACGTCCTCATTGACAGGCCCATTGTAATTTGTTCATTGAAGGCTTAAATGCGTGAGATTTCTTCGGAGACCTTTCACATGCAGATTTAAATTGCAGATGAAACTTTTGGAAGTGATTTCGATTACGAGGACTCTCTCATATTCCTGGAGAAACTCGTTTTAATCAGCCGATTATCTGAGCCGGGTCTCGGGTAACGCGAAACAAGATACGGCTGCCAAGTCTTTCTGGGGATCAAGGGGGAATTGTCTGCCACGACAAAGTGGCTGTGGTTTTGCGGCCTGTCCGAGTTAGTGGGGTGATTAATCTATTGGCATGGAGTGGGTGATTGAGAGAGGAAAAAGGGAAAAGTGAGAGGGAAAAGTGGAGGTCGCATTTTCTCCTAATGCACTGAAGTTAAATGGGATAGTTCGCACTTAAACCCCAGACTATAATCTGCACACCTTTACCAGTAATGTTTGGACCTTGTGGCCTTCAAATGGTATTTCATCAGGCTGCACTGACATTTGCAATAGAGTGTGACAGGAAGTGAGTGGATTTGATGGAATTTACATTTCAAACACTTGATCTTGGGTATTACCTGCATTTCTTCTTCACTATATTATCTGCCATGCTTCTGGTTTCCACATGCCTTTTTGGTTCATTTATAGATATTTCTCTTTTACTTCTTGATTAATACCCATTTTTACTTTATTGTGCTAATGTTTTAAATCAGACACAATAAAAAGCATTAGCATGTCATAGGAAAATAATAACCTACAGTTATGTGATGTTAGTTCGCAAAACCTTCGAAGAATTGCTAGCCAAATTAGTATTATTTGCTTGTTGCCGAATGACAACAAATGAAATCTAAGATTGCCTTAGCATTATGCAATGCAAATATCGGTCCACTTTTACTAATCGCTAGCTACTGTAGAATCTTTCACCAATACAGGTTAGTGTTGGAAAGCTAAAATTGTTGTTTAGTATAAAAAAAGAAATGAAACATTTTTATTCTTTAGCAGCTACGTTAGTGTTGAACTGTTCAATGTTTGGAAATAAACAGCTGGTCTGAGGCAGGAGAAGGCCAGCCCAGAGATGAAAGGTTTTCTCTAAATGTCTGGTTTTCCAGCGACATTAGCATTTTATTCATCACTAGATACTGTCAAGGCGTACTGACGTTGAAGCATTTTCAAACTTGGGAAATGGGCAGTGAGGAAAAGAACAGCTAGATACGAGAGATATCGGCTAATCCGACCTGTGGCCCTGGCACATCATCACAAGGGCTAATTCTGTTAGATCCTGCCTCAGCCGGGACTCTCTAAGTGCCATGTGTCTTTATCCATGCTGTATCATTCACAGTCATGTTCCTCACACACTGTAGACTCTCAATTAACTCGTCCCCAGACTGCATTCTCGTGTGCATTAGAGGACTGCTGAGCGTGATGGGTCAGGAAAGATTATCTGTGATTTATTCTCCCTTCCCACATCGCAGTGTTTTTAAAGATGATTTTGTCTTCTTTCTTTTTTTTTTTTTAACACAGGCCAGTGACAATCCCTTCTCCATTTGTATTCACTTTAGTGCTTCCTCTGATGCTGAGGACGCCATGAAAAATGAAATTGAGACACATAAGAGAACGGGATCAATAATAATTGGGCTCTGTTTCTAAAACAGTGGAGATGGAGTGTCTCTTCTGCTCCCACCTAGTGTGTCCCATTTATAACACACCTAGTTGGGAAGATTCTTAAGGAGTTGTTTTAGAGGTGTGTGAGCATAGTGATCTATTATCACACAGACTCTTTGTAGGAAGTAAACCAATGTGCTTTAGTAAGCAATAAACCCCAGTTTTGATATAGTTACAGTGCATATAATGTATTTCTCTCTCTTACACACTTGAATTGTAATATCCCCTTACATGTCTTACACACACACACACACACACACACACACACACACACACACACACTAACATTCTGAGCATGGATTAAACATATTGATCTATTATTCCGGGGATGCAAATCAGACAATGCAGCATCTAAAGAGCACAAATGATATTAAAGCCGAGAAAATGAAAAGGTCAACACCGAAAAAGAACAAGGCCTGAGGCAAAGATAATTAAAAAAAAAAAATCATTTTATACTTGTTCCAATTTCCAAATGAAATATGAATACAGGTCCAGTGAAAATGTACTTTTAGCAATATATTACTTCCTCAGAAAAGCAGTGCTTCTCTTTTGGGTAAACAATGTAAAACATATTGTAGGTGTTTAGTGCTGCATTTCTGAATATGATCTTGAACCACCCACGTATAATATTAAGGATGGAACATATGCATAGAAAATCTGAAATTTATCTTCAGCTGAATGTTTACTTGTCTAAAAACCAGGTATGTGTCTTGTGGAAGGTCATATAAGCCTTTTTTTTTTTTTTTTTAGATTTTCACTCATATTGTACAAGATCATAAAGAATGACATTTGTCTCAAATGTATAGATAGATAGATGGATGAAGGGAAATTCTTAAACGAAGATGCTTTTGTTTCTGTTCTAGACCATTACCCTAATGTGTTCACCTGTTCCGTGTTAAGGCTTCAATAGTTTGTCTATGTATACCCTGCTGTTTCTGTTCCTTGCTTGTATCGGCTTGTTCTCTCTTGGTCTCACCTGTTTTTCCTACTTCCGAGTGCCGTGTTTTCCTTGTGTAACACTGTCTGTCTGTGTGTCCCCCCCCCCCACCATGGACTCTGCTAATGAACTTATTATTTGCAGTAATAAATGTAATACTGGGTTTACACACTTGTGCGATGTGCTATTGTTTCTGTTCTAGTCCTGTCTCCACCCTATCCTGTCACTTGTGGATTATCCTAATGTGTTCACCTGTTCCGTGTTAAGCCCTTAAATAAGTTTGTCTATGTCTACTCAGCTGTTCTGTTCCTTGTCTCTGAGTCTTATTTTATCATTTCTGTATTGTTAAGTTGCAAACTTTGTTTTCTGTTTTACTTCCTGGTTTTTGTCTCTTGTTTTCTCTGAATGTATATATGGAATTTGATCATGATGTTCGTATTTGTCCTAATAAATATAACCCTGAGTTTCCAGTTATTCTTATTAACAGCTATTCTAATTTTTTTGGACATCACTTCCCATTTTTAATGATAATCATTGGCCGTGTGATAGTTCAATTATTTCATTATGGAAATTGAATAATACAGTATATTATCTATATAAGATGATAACTTCAACAAACAATAACTCTTTCAGACTTTGGGCCAAGAATCACTGATAACATTACTTACATTGTTCAGGGGAAGTTTATACCCTGAAGCCCCATAAAGTTTTATTACCTCAACTTCACATTCTTGTAGTATTTGTAGTGTATTTCTAGCATATCTCTTCCAACTACCATAAATAATTAAAAACTGCATACTGTTTCCTGATGGCTTGGAGCCACACTGTTGGTAATCAAATTGCATTTTTATTTTAGTTTACTGTTATATTACAATTTTTCTCATTTGCTTGGCAACATCTGTGCATTCAGAAGTTCCTTTTGCAAAACAGTTCACACACAGACCTAAACTGAAAGTCATTGTCCTAATTGGCACATTTTGTTTGCAAAATGCTCTAATACTCACAAAACATTAAAAACATGCAACAAAAGCACTTATTTCCATCAAACACGCCAAATTGTGCTCAAATGAATATATTCCTTCAATCAATCATTACACAATGGACAACAAACTACAGCTATCAATATGAACCTATTCAACCATCATTGTGCTGTATGCCTGTGCCATTTGTTGAATTTTACATAAACATAGTGTGTGCCAAAGAAAGGCAAGCAAAGGCAAAGCATATCACAGCAGGAACAGTATTCTTTTCTCCAAAGGTGATTTTACCAGAGATAACAAACCCACTGCCCTCTGCACTTTTTAATAATTTTTTTAGATGCTCTGTTGAAATATTGTACAAAAGATTTTCCAAGAAGGAATCCGTCCCTGGCAGTCCTATGCACCTATCGCCAGGCAACCAGCATTCACTGCCTCCAGGAGGGACATCTGGTCATATGGTCGGTCATCATACCCTTTCCATCTCCAAGCAGAGAAGAACTTGTCACTCGGGTACAGAAAAGGAGAGTACGCAGGGAGGAATTGCATCAGCATACAAGGGTGTACTGCAAACCATTATTTCACAGGGCAAGAGTAGTGGAAGGCAACATTGTCCCAATTGATAGCATACAGAGTCATGTCAGGCCTCAACAGTATTTCATTCAATGTATGCCGAAATATGATGAGGTGCTCTGTATTGTATGGGTTGACAGTTGGTATGTAGCAAAGGACACCATAATTGAAGACGACAGCACACACAGTGATATTGGCGCCCCTCTGCCATGGCCTCTTTTTA
>CM074968.1:2359788-2373942 GCA_037577455.1 Pangasius macronema | reverse complement strand
CTTAGCGTTGGATTAAAGGCGTGCAGAGATCCCACTTGTTCCATTTCAGGCACCGAGAGTCATCCAGTGTTGCAAGATTCTGTGCAAGTCGTGGGAAATTTCATAGTTTGCATAAAATATGTCGGTGGATGAAAAAAAAATCGGTCGATCTCCATCACCATTGTTGCAGTCAAAGAGTGTGATTGTCAAAAAAAAAAAAGGGGTGGGGTTATAATTGGTGTCATCAACTCCCAAAAACAGTTCCCTTGGCCTCGATCTGCCAGTCAATCCTGCACCTTTATTACATATCTGGAATTAGTGGAATTATCGTTAAAGCCATCTTGTTTTCATGTTTTTACATACGTTTATCATTTACGCGTAGCTTAAGCGTAGCACTCGTTCACGTGACAAAATGGAGCCCGATCGACCGGCCCTCGTGGTTGTTTCTGCGCTCCCGAAATAAGAAGAAAGAGAAATCAGAAGAGTTGGTTAAGGAAATGGAAGCAGTGCGGATTGTCTGTTCTGCCAAGAGAACTGGAACTATAGTGCCGTTTCAAACAACAGTTTGGGTTTGACATGGCAAGTAATTTCTTTTATAGAAGCAATGTTGTTGTGCTTGCAGTAGCTTCTTGTCAAACCCTCATTCACTGTTCTTGCTTGAAAATCTTTTTCAAAAGCGGTCGTAGCGATTTCTTGGCGAACTGGGGTCTGTCGCATGAGGGCTAAAGTCACGTAGTGTGCATCCGGCGTTAGTTGTATATTCTTGTTTGTCATAGATGACATCTGAGTCAGTTGTGTTCAGTCGGTAGTTGGGGTCGAGGTTTCACGTTGCCGAATGTTTTTTTTTTTAAACGAGAGAACATTTTTAACTGTTAATATTTTAATGTTCATATGTTATACAAGTTCAGGTCATATTTTAACTTTAAGTGGTAGCAGACTCCGTAGCCAATCATGTGCGTTTATTGAATTTATTTAAGTGAAGGCAGCTCATGAGAAAGGAAAGCGCTTTCACAGGCTTTCTTTTTTATTTTTTTTTTTTTAAATCCATTTTCCCATTTTCCCTCCCTGGGCTGATTAGTGAAGTTAAAAAAAAAAACGTTGAACAACAGAACATGGCGCTAGTCAGAAGTGGTGGCATGAACCCAGTGGTGTGTTTTACTTATAGCCACTAAGAGTTACACACTGAAAGGGAAGTGAACAGTGGAAAGCCACTACAAACAGTGAAAAGGCCTGGAACCATTCGTTGTCTAAAATTTGTCGCACTGCGACTTGTGCTCTACACGCGAGTGTTAAATGAAGCTTTTTGCTTTCCTATGTCCAGCCACTGTGCTGAATTACCGGCAGTAGCAGGAGGTCTAGCAGTGTGAACGGAGCACTACAGTGTTGATTTAAAGGGCGTGGTGTGGATTAGCACGTGTATGGTTGAAATAATTCAGCAGCGTTGATTTAATTGAATTCCACCTCGCGGATTCCTCCGCGTACGTTTTATAGCCGTCATCTCGTCCCGGACCGCTTCCTCTCGCTCTCGGCACATATCACAGCGGCAAGCGTGTCAGTTTTACACGTTTGCAGAGCTTCAGGAAGTTTCCATGCACACACAACGGGTAAGTTAGTGTGAGAGGAAGGTGATCAGACACTATTGTTTGTTTTGTTCTAAAATATTTGCATAAATCTGTATATATATTTTTTTGACTCATCACGCTTCAGTATTAAACAACCGTCTATATCCAAGTGTGTGACTGTGGAAAAAGGGGAGGAAAAAAATAAAAAAAAAACAAGGCGCCCTCAAGGACGTTGTCTTATCGTGATCTCAGTGCAAGTTTATGTTTCATCCAAGGCTAGAGAAGGACAGTGAATAGAAGCAGAGAGCCGTGCACGTGAGCACAGCCCGCTGGGTGAAGGTCGGAGCCAGCCGCTTGCACGCCCGTTCCCGAATCCATCACCTGCGCCGGCGCCTGCGCTTGCATTTACATTTAAATGAAAGCAAACGAGCGAACATCGGCAGACGAAATACACCGGCGCCACCGGTAATAAAAAAGCGTCGCCGCCTTGTTTCTTGGAGGGCCGACCTCACCAGGAAGCGGCACCATTTAGGCGGCGACGTCGAGTAATTTACGAGCAACAACGACTCTCATTTATGCAGAGCCGTGGTGTGAAAAGAAAAAAAAACAGCAGGATAAATCCGGACACGGACTTGTGACCTACACGCGGCCTTATCAGCACGCCGCGAGTGAATGATGTCGGAGCGTATCGGTGTCACAACCTGGATGATTAGTCATATCCACTCTGAAAATGGTGCAAGCGTGCTCCTTCCAGTGACCCCCATTCGTTTGAACGCCCACATCTGGTCCCCTTTGTCCAGGCTAACGTTTTCACCCAGAGATCAGCATTAGATTAGCATCTCTGCTCCTGTTGTCGCTTGAGAAGTGATGAAGCGTTTCATTAATCAAAGCTATGAGAGATAATCCATCTCAAAAAGCCGTCTCTGTGGTTTTTTATTAACTTTTAGTTTTCCAGTATTGTGTGTTTTTTTTTTTTTCATCCCAAACACCTTCAAGCTCAGAGTCCGAGCATCGGCTTCCTGGGATTTGACCTCATGACCTTCAAGTCAGAGACACATCTTCCGTCATCTTTAGCTGCCTTTTTTTTAGGTTTGTGTGTCTGTGTGTACTGGTCTGAGATTGCTCTCTGCTTCTTCTTCTTCTTCTTCTTCTTCTTCTTTATAAAAGTGCTTTGTAAAATAAAGATTTGGAAACTGACTCTATACGTGGACTTGATTGTTCGTAAAGTGACCCTAGACCTTGTGTGTGCGAGGCAATAACAGCCACAGAAAAATACACAAAATGGAAATCCTTCCCGAAATGGATCTGCAAAGTTTAATTGATTGTAGGCACCTGGGACAGGAGCTGCAACCCGATTGGTTACAGCGATGTGGTGGGCGTGAACTTGGTTTACTTACAGAGACTGCGAAGTGAACACCCGATCAAACTCGGCTCTTCGCTGTGTTCCGCATTTAGCGTCTTCACCACACCACTTTCACGTTGGTTTCAACGTCGGTGTCGCATCTCGAACCAGTCGAGCACAGCAACTTCCTGTTTCCAAAGGAAATTAAGTCAAAATCAAACCAACGTCTTCGTCACATGGTGTTTCAGTACCTGAAGTCATGAATATGATCATGCTAATCCATCCCCAGGTGTGATTTATTAACCTTTAGTTACTCGCTAGCATTAGCGCTCGGTTAGCTTGAGTACATACACAGTCTCCATTTATTTATTTATTTATTTATTTATTTATTTATTTAAAAAAATTATTTACTTAGAAAAAGTTCGTCTAGACTTTTCGGTGATCTTTCCCTAAACCAGAACTTACCGACACTCTCAGTTGCCTGCTTCCAAAAGGCATTTAGAGCACGTGTAACTGGTGTAATGCTGTACGTACGCTATGAACACCGCTACCATGAGACTAGCGCGCATTTGCTCCATTTATTCGGAAACGTGTCAGAAGTCTGCAGCTGGGACGTGGGAAGTCTCCCGCGGATGCAGCAGCGTTTGATGGAGCCGTGACAGACGGCATCAGCTCGTCTGCTGTCATCTCCACTCCCCTCGTTCCTCCCTCTCGTTCCATCTCTCCTTCTCTCTCTCTCTCTCTCTCTCTCTCTCTCTCTCTCTCTCTCTCTCTCTCTCTCTGCAGTCTTTCCCCTGCCCTTCCCAAGACTATTGAAGATGATTACAAGCCAGCGCAAGAGATAAAAATCTAATAGAGGGTGAAAATCGATAACGAAAATATGAGGAACAGTGCACAGTATAGGACACGCTGTGTGTGTGTGTGTGTGTGTGTGTGTGTCCAACTTAAAGGGCAAACAAAATATGCTATGCAAGGGACAATCTTTCTGTCTGCCTGCCTGGCTATATATCTGTTTTTCTGTCTGTCTGTATAAGGAATAACTGCAGTGTACTTAAGTAATTATTGTGCAAACAAATCTATCTATCTATCTATCTATCTATCTATCTATCTATCTATCTATCTATCTAGTAACTGTAGAGTTATAGCAGTGCAAGCAAAGAGACCTGTCTGTCTGTCCATCTGTGTAATATCAGCAAAAAGAAAAAAAATATGTGTAAAGAAACCCAGGTATAATATCTTCACCTTCTACTTTTCCAAAAAATCGAGCGAGAGAGAGAGGGAGAGAGAGAGAGGGAGAGAGAGAGAGGGAGAGGGAGAGATATGGGGGATGTTGGGGGATTTTGGATGGCTCTGACCTTCACTCCTCACCCGCATTGTTGATTTACGGCAGTATTATTGGAAAGCAACTCGGCTTATTAGAGCTGATGGAGGAAGGGCTGCGTTTCATTCTCGCATTGTCCTTGGCGAAGTGTTCTATTTTAAAATGACTTGATATAATCAAAACAACTACTGGAGGAAAGTCGCTGTGTAATTTCCTTCTTTTTTGTTGTTGTCACACAGTCTTCCACAGCCCGGTGGTGCTCGTTTACACAACGACTCTCTAAATCTCTTCCACTGTACTGGAGTGAGATCTCAAACATGTTGCTCCACAGGCCCTGGCAGATGATTTACATCTTATCATTTTCATCCTCCAGTTAGTCCTCGTGAACCTGCGGACAGGGGCGGGTCCATCCCCGACGAGACCACACCCACCAGCACTCTTTACAAAGGAGTGTCCTATTTCCACTAGTCAGTCTTCTTGACGTCATAGGCAAACGTCACAGCGAAGAAAAATAGAGGAGACTGAGCGAATGCAAACCCCAAACCATGCCAGTGAAATAAGTAAATGCCCCCGTCTTCCAATTCCTTAGAGTGTCTGATTCTCTGCATATCCTTCCCTGTCCTACACCCCCCATAATGCCTGTAAAACCCAGGCAGTTGTTTTGACTCAAGATTATTCAAGCTTCCAATGAGAAATAACTGGTGCAGTCACAGGACATTCATTGGGTTTTCCCCTGTGCTACATTATTCCATCTCCCCTAAAGGACTTTTGGGATTAGCGCCCATTAGCATATGTTTGTATCTTGGCAACAGTGTGGCACATTGCAGCCTTCCGAGCGTGTCTCAAACAATTCCTTTACTTCGACACACTGCCTTCTAACACACTGACTGAGACACCATAAGGAGCAAGGCATCAAGGCCTTGCGTTTCAGACACATCCAAAATCCCAGCGTGTTCATTTCATGTTTATCGTTCATCAGTGTCACCCGTTTCTGCTGTGCCCGAGACACTCGAGAGCGGTCTACTGCCCAAACACGGGGGTTAAGTCTGAAATAAAACCAAAAAAAAAAAAAACAAAGAAAAGGATATCTCATAATTGTTCTTCTTTTATTATTTTCAAGAGCAATTTTTCCATAAAATGTCTTACGCAGGCAACAAGACTGGAACTGGAATAATCCATAACCAAAGTTGAAAAATATGTTTTTAAAAAAATAAACAAACAAACAATTGGATTTAGATGAAAACAAGGATTGGAAACGATACAGAAATGTGCGGTAAGACTTCGCAATGAGACAAAGAAGGCACAGGGTATGCGTAGACATAATAATCAAGGGCTGAACACGGAACAGGTACACACATTAGAGGAACAACGACATAAAAGGAGCAGAGACGGGACCAAAACCAAAATAAATGCAAATGACAAATGAATAAAAACTAGCAGCTGGAGGTAGAAATCAGTGCAATCACGTGGCCGTGCTGAAAAACTGGAGGGTGCTGCAGTGCGATTTAGGGCGAGTCCAGAGAAAGACAAGAATAGACAGAAATTTCTTTATTTTTTAATTTGGTGAGGTAATCCGCTAACCGTGACACCAAGACAACCCAGATCTCGCTCGGTGCTGGTCTTGTGGTGTCTCCTTTGACGTTAATGGACGCGGTAAAGGGCGCTAAAAAAAACCCCAAAACAAAACGGAGACAGTATGTCACGACTGCTTACTCACCCGAGTAGCATATCTCCAGCGAGCTCTTTTTCCGGAGCGTTTATTTATTTATTTATTTATTTATTTATTTTTTGCAGATGGCGCTCAGCAGACGAGCTTTTTATCAGCCTTGTTTGTCAGCTCTCAAACCCAGCCCTCGTCCGACCCGCAGCGTTATTTACAGCTCTGCGGAAAAACCTCGTCGCCCTTCTGTGACTCAGTTTACACACGCGTCATAAAAGCGAACGAGAAACGGCCCGAGGGTCCCCCCTCCCGTTCACGTTGATGTACGTGTTTGTTCGGACTTTTTTTTTTTTTTTTTTAAACGAGGTTTTCACCCGAGCTTGCGATGGCACCGGGAGTTTTTTAAAGCAGGTAAATGATGGCTCAGGTGAAATGAGGCGTGGCTCAGTCTCTTTTCCCTGTGCATTTGCTTCTGATGTTTTTTTTTTTAATGACTTTTTAGAGCTTGTTTTTGCACCGAAAGACTTTTTGAACCTAAGTGCTTCCGTTATTAGTGTGCTTCTTCAGGTCCAGTTACGTAAACTAGCTTCGGGCGAGAAAGGAACATCTCGGGAATTTCTTCTTCAGCTTGTTCATGGTACAGCATTTATGATATTTTAGCGCACATATTATTGTGCTTTTTTTTTTTTTTTTTCCCCTCGTTCTCCTGTACGGCGTTCCAGAGCTCGTGCGCTGCGGATGTTTTAAAGCTGTTAACTTTAAGTGATTGTTTGTCTTATTGGTGCAAGCCCGAGGGATTTATCGATTTATTTATTTTTTAACACGTCGGCGTATTAGTTTATTTGGGTGTTTACGCCGTTTCAGAGCTCGCAGCCGTGTCAGATAATGGCGTCCGCCTCTTCTCTTATAAACACACGGGCAGAACGCGACTATTACGAGTAAACCGAGCAAGAAGCGTCCGAAGAATGTCTTCACCTTCTCCACGCAAACACAAACGCAGACACTTTGTGTAATTTCCCATCATTACCTGTCATCATTTGCCGCGGAGTTTCATGCGTATATGTTAACCCAAACCCTGTGCGAAAAGAAAAAAATCAATGAAAGAGCGTTTCAGTGTCAGCGTGAACAGACTGTAATGCAGCCTTCCATCACCTGCGTGATCTCTCGTTCTGTTCGACATATGGAGGCTAAGCTGTGTTTGGAAGCACTGAGAGAGAAACACGGAGAAGCTGTGACAGCGTTTGCAGGCATCGTGCTGTAAACACACACACACACACACACACTCACATGCGCGAACACACACCTTCATTCAGACATGGTGTACCGTGCCCGAGCTACTGATGTGCATTATTTCTGTTATTTCCGTGGTGCTTGTGCTTTCATTTCATATAACACGCAGTTCATCCTGTAAAAGCATTCTGTTTTATTATATTAGACATCTACATGCATATTTCTATTCCTCCATCCACTCAAATGCTTTCACCTTTGTTTTTCTACTGCACGTCACGTGAATTTGGATTTGTTTTTTTTCACACAAATTAACATCACTTACGCTGCAATGGATTGTCCATGTGTAGGAGGAAAAAACTAAAACATTATATCTGAAATAATAATAATTTTTTAAAACAATTCTTCCAATGTGCTTATAACATACCACGATAAAAAATTTTTTCCCCCCAACAAAATATTGCAGTATTCCTGATGTGTACAAATTACAAATGTTGTAATGACGTAAGAGGTAAATAAATAAATAAATAAATAAATAAAATAAAAAAAATTTCTCTTTAAAAAATGTTTTAAATAAACTATGGAGTTCATTGGAATCTGTAACAAAAAATATATATTTTTTAATTTTAATTTAACTTGCTCTCGTGTCTTAAATTGAAAAGTGCGGGCGAAAGGGTCGGAGGCATTTTGCATTGCCGTTGGTGTGTCACATGGCTGAGAAAATTTGCTACGAAAGGCAGAAGAACACAGATTGCGTTTTTCAAACGAGCGAAATAGCACCTCTGTTGCACCTCCTTTACTAAATATGCAATTTGAGGTGTTTCTTGTTACAGGTTCAGGGTGTAAGGTGGAGTCGATGCATATTCACTAAAGCTTAAAGTCATTTCTGGATGACGAACGTGTGTGTGCGCAAATGTATACGACTGAAGGGCAGGTACTAAATTTGTGGACGCCTGCTTCAGCCAGCGGAGAATGAAATAAAACTTTTTAATAAGAGAATATATTAACAGCTCATCTATTTGGCAATACAAAAAGATATCAACTGATTTTTAATGATGCATTTCCTTCGAGTTTACTTTTTATGTGCATTTGTTCTTGGGACGTGATACTCCATATTTTATCATACTGCCCAATATTTATTTAAACTAATACTTTGGCTGATTTCACGATCTTGAACAAAATAAAGTTCAAAAGAACAATGAAGTTCAAATTCCGCCTTCTTATTCTCGCAGTGAGTTTATACTCGCTGCATGTTCACGTTCATGCAGCGTTCAGAGAGTTTACATGTGATATAATACGTGTAATTATTTCTTCTGAGCAGCAATTAGCACCGACGAACAACCAAGTTTAGCTTGAAAAATATCTGTTATTGATATGAAGCGTGTAGAGTTTTTTTTTGCTTTTTGTTTTTGGTCTAGTGCGTCGATTAACTTATTTTCCATTTTTACGCCACGCTTAGGGGTCGTGCTCCAGCCTTACCGAGAGCGTTCAGTCAGAAAGGTACGGCTCTCCTGATCGCTCTCACGGAACAGCGCGGCGATGAAGTGTTTCGCCGCCGCTTTAATGGAACGGGCCAATGTGTGTGGGAGTTCACAGTTAAATATAGAGCTGAGCGGTCAAGTAAAAGCGACGCGTTATTGTTTTTCTCACAGCAAGGTCGACGTTTATGCGCTAGTGCCCCTCACGCGTATTATCAGCGTCGTTAATTATGGTCTAAAATAGCACTGGAGGCTGAGCCTCCTCACACGCTGGCTCATGCGAAGGCAGAAGAAACCCCTACAGGTTGCGTTTTTGGTTTTGCCGTTGAGATTGAGATGTTCGTAGCATTTTCCAGGCTGTCTTGTCATGGAAAGGGGGTGGCGTCCTAAACAGGAAGTAGCATAGCCTCAAGACTCAAACAGATGGTTTGAGGTGACATGACATCACTTTTTTCCCGCCTTCATTCCTTTTTTTTGACGTAGCTGTTGTGACTGTCGTCATTGTGTCAGCCCTACTGTAGGTTACTGAAATAAAAAAAAAAATAAGAATGGAAAATAATAATAAGTGATTCACAGTTGAATCGTGGCACAGAAAACCAAAACTGAATCGAATCAAATCAAAACGATTCAGTGATTCAGATCTGGACAGTAGCAATAATCATGGAATATTGAAAACTTTATATTTTTTCCATTTTAGTCCACTCAGTTTTGTCCAACCTTTCCCGCCGAATAAACCCCCATGCGTGATGTTCCACACACCAGAGAAACAGTGAGTCGCTAACTACCGAAGTTCACATAATCCATCAACGTGCTCAACTAATCCACCCGTAATCACGTAATCCATCCCGGATCGTTTTGATGGTTTTCTCCACCCGTCTCTGTTTACTCACACGTTCACTGAGAAGCGGTTCTACTCTGCGCTTCTCCGCTGGGATCTTGTAGGTGTGATGATAACAGAGCTGTCGAGTGTGTGTTTGTGTGTGTGTGTGTGTGTGTGTGTGTGGAGGGGGAGGGAGGTGTGAGCAAACTTTGATCACGATGCTGTTCATTGATTTGTGCACTTTTTTTTTTTTTCCCTGAAGTTTGTTTGTTCTTCGTTCTTTCCGGTGATCCCTCGAGCAGTGGCCTCGACCCCTCGTATCTCCTCCAACTCGTCTGTTTTGCATGCCTTCCATCTTCCGCAAGAAAGAAAACGCTGCCTCTCTTGCCTTGTTTCTGAGTGGCCTCGGGGCTTTTCCGCTTGTATCGGTTCCAAGTTTCGATCTTCGCAGGCCTTTTCACTTTGTAACAAGGCCAAAAGTGCCACGAGAGTGGTTTTATAGTAGGCAGCGCCGCCTCTCACCAGCATCACGCCCCTCTTTGTTGGTTTAACCTCCACCTACTTCACCGCGAACGCTAATTTCTCAGCTTTTGAAGCTGGAGTTAGGGTTTATAGAATTAAAGGAATAGTACTAATGTT
Source organism: Pangasius macronema (assembly GCA_037577455.1). NCBI lineage: Eukaryota > Metazoa > Chordata > Actinopteri > Siluriformes > Pangasiidae > Pangasius > Pangasius macronema. The sequence goes on along the minus strand of CM074968.1, from coordinate 2,363,914 downwards.
TGTTTTGGGTCAACATGGAGCGCTTTTAATTTTTTAAACATGAAATGAAAAAGGAAATAATAGGAAAATAGGAAATAAGTAGGAGTCTATACACACACACACACACACACACACACACACACACACAGTGTGTGCTGCTTTAGGAAAATAATCAGCTACCGGGTGGTGTGGTGAAGCGGAGTGAACCCTAGTTTAGAGTAAACATGTCTGAGATAAGATATTGGAATAGGACGCATTTTAAACCACATCAATCTCGACAACAGATGAAAAGCCCCGACCCTGGGCAACGAGACGGAACGCTGAAAGCACCCCACCATCAGGATCAGGTCCTAAAGAGACTCGCCGGAGCCGAAAGTGACTGCACGCGTGTCCTTCGCGCACCATTGCCGTGATTTAAAGTCATGCAAACAGGGGAAGGCCACACACAAAGAGGAGCCATCTATCTATCTATCTATCCATTGTTCCTCTCCTGCATGCGCAACCTAATAAAGCACTAAGCAATAAAACAGCTTCCTTCAAATCCAGGGGCAAATATCAGCTCATAAACACAGCACGAAGCTGAGGCGAAGGGCATCGTACGGCCTGCGGGGGAAGCCTGCCGCGCGGCTCTGCAACGAAGCCCTACAAGACGTTCAGCAGACGAGCACCTCGAATCGCAGCTAATCGCCGTGGCAGTTTATTAGGGAATCACGCGCCGGGCATCAATAATGCAGGCGTGGTTGCTCAACAACCCTCGTTTGTTTGCGTAAATACCTCAATGATATTTACATGGGCAAGCATGTATGAATTTTGAATAAAGCCTAATTAATGGAAGCACATTGATCACGCGCCGGGTTCGGAGCTCCGATAATTAACACGGCTCGGTGAAATATTTATGCCGTCCAGAGTAAGCACGTAATCGAGAGCAGCCATGCAGAAATATAAACTGCAGTCCAGCTATTAAATATTAAAAGGGAACATTAATCCGAGGCCTTGTTTTGCGGTGCTAGAGGCTGGAGATTGATACCGAGCACGGTTAAAGGCGTTTTAATCATTCGGCCACGGAGTCACAGGAGGCCGCGCTCAGGGTCGGCGTGGATTTAATGGCGCTCGCTGCCTACCTTCAGTCATCTGTTCAAACCCGCTGCTCAGTTTCCAGCTGTTTTGTCAACTGGTCTTTTTAAATAGCTAATGCATGTTCGTGGAAACAAACAAACAAACACGTTCTGCTGCGAAATGTCTGCTGTACAGTACGGACCAATGACATTTCAGTATTTAAACCACAGCTGTTGAATTCTTCACTATAGGTTTATATAAATGTTACCGTTTCTATAGCAACAGCTAGTTTACAAGGACTTGATAATCTACATAAACTAGACTAATAATAAAGATTTAAAAAAAATATATACATATATTTTATTAAATTTTTTTTCTCTTTGTAATTCAGTAAGATTGCTGTGGTTTAAGAGGAATAAAACACTTCAGGCCATGCTTTCAGAGTGGAACAGTAACAGATTTTTCAGGGCGTTTTGACGTGTTATATTACGACGTTACACTATTCAGATTTTTCTCGTAAGAAAAATATCGTAAGAGCCGCAAATGTTTTTAGATGTTCTTCGAACATTGCTGGAATGATCTACATTCAAAGCTGAAAGCTGAAAACCTGCTGAAACCAGTTGCTGCCAAATCCTAATGTAGTCAAAAACGATGTAGTCAAAAACAGAAACGTTCTTCTCTTGCGCTTGCAAAAAGTTTCACGTATATAGACGACAACGTTTTCAAAACGATCTGCGTTTACACACATCCGCGATAACGGCCAAGAACGCTGTATAACGTACGCGCTTGCCTTCACAACAGACGCGTACTGCGCATGTCTACACACCTAACACGTTCTGCGCACGCGCGTGATGTCACCGTTTTCAAAGATTCCCGTATCGGGTGTTTACATGGAGACGAGAACAGCGGCGTTTTCAAAAACTTGCGCTTTGAAACCCGTTTTCAAAAATATGCGTTTTCAGTCCCCAAAAACGCCGGTGTCGTGTAAACGAACAGGCAAAGGCGCATAAAAAGTTTCCCGTTTTTGGCTGAAAATGTTGTCGTGTTAACGGCCCCCCAGACACCTCACCAGGCACGTGAAAGCGTCGGCTTCCCAAGACGTTATTCGAGTCCGACTAGCATCTGTTTCAACTGCGAATGAAAAAGCGTGTGACGTAACTATCATATCGCGATACCTGAAGACATTTTTACAAGCCTTCTTTTGAGAAGGTGGATGGATGAGAGGGGAAAAGAGAACCTTTTGAATGCTCTGGTGTGGCGTGGTGTGGCGTGCTTCCTTTTGCTCTTCATGTTTTATTGCTTTTGTGGCGTAGTCTCAGATTAAAAAGAACACTGCAAGAGACTTCTTGTGATTTTTTTTTTTTCTTCACGTGTCCTCATCAGTGCCAAATAAGACGTTTGACTTTGCTGATGAGTCACATTACTCAGCCTCGTATTTATTTTTTTTCTTGTACTTATTACAAGATGTAGGTCAGAACCATTACATTTGTTGAAGCTCAGACCCCCAGTTCCCATCGTGAGGAAGGATGCTTGGCTGGTTGCATGATTAAGTCCCTTCGCGGGTATCATTGACTCACCAGGGGACGTTAAATGAAATAAATATGGCGGCCCGCCAGCTTATTTTGACTCGGGCATATAGCCGCCTGAAATGGGCTCCGAGGCTTATTGCCCGAGCGTCGTCTTTCCCCTTCGTGTGACCTCATGAATAAATATTGGTAAACCAATTTCTCCAGATTCCGCAAGTTTGAAGCCGACTTTCTCTGCGTCGCGTGCCAACTGGCCACCGCTTGACCAGCGTAATTCTAAAACAAATCAGGTAGCATGAGCTAAACAGGATATTGGAAGGGTTTAAGATGAAAGGCACGCGCGTAGGTTGCAATCAGCCGCTTCCTGGTGCGGCTCCACGTTAATTTGCCATTATGTCAGGCTTTGTGCCACCTCAGAAACTCATTAAATTAATACGCGCACCTTGACGAGCACCGAGCAAAAACTAATTGCATCGACTATGCGCTTAACACTACGCTAATCTAAGATCACTTACAAGCTCTGCTCTGCATAGTGAAAATCTCTCTCTCGCTCTCTCTCTCTCTCTTTCTGTCTTTCTCTCTGTCTGTCTTTCTCTGTCTCTCGTCTAAGACGCAGTGAAGAGCTCTGCGCTGTTAAGCTAGTGTCAGAATGGACCGTGTGCTAATTGATCCTCTGTAAATCAAACAGAATATTAATTGTCTCACACTCTGCTTTTAATTTTGTTAATGTTAATGTTACGAGCAGTGCAAAAAAAAGAGAATTGCACCCACACACACACACACACACACACACACACACAATTTCAAACCAGCGGTGTCACATTTCAGATAAAATATGAGTGAAATTTACACGCATGAAGGTAAATCGACATGTTTAAGCTCCCAGGTTGTAATTGTAGTCACCTGAGCAATCCTTAAGGGTTCTGTGTAGAGCTCGAGAGGGGCGATCCAATGCTATAATACTGATATCATAATTTTTAAAATTAATATTTTAATTTTATTAATATTTAATATTTCTAATACGACAACTTACTTTTATTGAGAATTTTTTTCATTACAAAAAATATGATTTAATCTTCTTTTTTTTTTTTTTTTACTGAATTATTTAAATGGAAAAAAGTTCAAATTTAATCACAGATATTAATTTTCCTCCTTTATCAGTGTTAAATCCAGGCTTTTATTTAATAATAACAAATATCTACACAATCACATTCTTTCAGGGTTCTTCAGGCTCGGCTCCACTGCACTCTCGCTCACAGTGTATCGCGATGCGTATCGAGCGTTATAGAAATGTCTTTATTGGGCGTATGAAGGAAATATGAAATTATGATCATATATGCTTTTCATACATGTTGAATTTTTTTTTCTGAATATATTCTCTAAGTACAAGATGTTTAACTTATTATGAAACGTTTAACAGTATTAAAATACATTAAAACAAAAAGTTTATTTAGAACATTGCATGTAGCTAGCTAATGTCAGTAATATTTATTGCTAATGTTATCTGATGTTAGCTAGAATTTTAGCGAGAAATGTTGATATTGTAATGTTCTCTCACAGTTTTT
>CM074968.1:2315687-2359688 GCA_037577455.1 Pangasius macronema | reverse complement strand
TTCTGATTTTCACCTGTTTAATCAGCGGGCCACTCTTGTAGGACACTTCCAGAGACATCAGTTCATTATCTCCGTCTGTAGCATAACACTGACAGTGTAACAATTTCATTTCTTTATCACGCTGGTAGTTCATCACATCTCCGTTTCAAATCAGTGCAGAATAATTAAACCCCCAAGTGGAAGTTAGTGGGAAGAATGGTGTTGATTTTGACGAAGTGCAGCTTTCACGGCACGCCAAGAAAAGGTGCTTTCACACTCCAGTTGAGAATTCGTCAGGAAAAAACGTGAAACATGAAGTGCAGTGTAAATGTCTGCAATGTTTGATATAAAAAAAAAAGCTGAACTTCACCTGACTTTTTGCTTTAAACAATCTCCTCCACTCTGGAAAAAAACAAAATCTAGATTAATCCCAGCTGTCTTTTTTGCTGTCGGAAATAATTTGATAAATGACATTTTGTGGCCGCGGCTTCAGGCCCGGCATCTCGCTTTGATAAATGTTACTTTCCTTGGGTTGTCTTCAGTCAAAGGCCTTTCTTAAAGGCCACCTTCGTCATCATCACTGCTCGCCTTTGATGAGACGGAACCTGCTACTGTTATTGCAGATGTAAAGAGCAGGGAAGAAACGCACCGACAGACATAAATGTCAGCATGAGCACTGTAGGCGCTCGCGAAGATATTTAAGACAGATGCAGATTTCTTCACTTATGTGATTTAGACTTGTGTGAACTCCCTGAACCGATAATGTTGCATATTAGATGAGTTTCATTCAGCTGTCAATCTCATGGAAAATTAAAGTTCTGAACGCATCTCACCATGCACAAAACATCAAACCTTGAGGTTTTACACACACATATATACACACATATGCATTATGTGTTGAATTTGCCTCCTTACCCAACAGAGAGAGTCGGACTTGCAACCCAAAGGTGAACCNGTCGTGGGTTCGAGTCTCGGGTCCGGCAGGGATTGTAGGTGGGGGGAGTGAATGACCAGCGCTCTCTGCCACTCTCAATTCCATGACTGAGGTGAGTCCCTTGAGCAAGGCACCGATCCCCCAACTGCTCACCGGGCGCCGCAGCTAAAAAGGCTGCCCACTGCTCCATGTGTGTGTTCACGGGTGTGTGTGTTCACTACTGTGTGTGTGCACTTGGATGGGTTAAATGCAGAGCACACTTGGCCACACTTCACTTCACTTCACTATTAAAAAACCTAACCTCTCCTAGAGGTTTCTTGCAGTAACCCTTAAAGATTCAAAGCAGATGTTTTTCCAGATGTTCTTCAGCAAGTGCTAACAATCCAAAGACCCTCTCGGAGGAACCCTTTTTTAAGAGCGAAGTGAGGACATAAACAATCAAACTCAAGGCAGAATATGACAAAGAAGTGTCAATGCTAGAGATCTTTAGACCTTTGAGGAGTAGATGCAGAGACAGGGCTCTTTGGACTCAGAGGGGAAGCTCATTCCACTACATTTACAGCATTAAGCACACACTCTTACCCAGGATGACTTACAGAAGTGCTTTGTGGTCTTAATCAAAGACAAATCATCAAACCAGTACAGATAGATCAGGGTCTAAGACTACCATTAAACCAAAACTGTTAGTGAGAAGCAAAAAAAAAAAAAAAAAGTCAGAGGGTTTTTAACAGATTATATAAATGCCCATTTAAGTTCTTGGTGAACATGGTTTGAAGACAGCCAGTGACTCAGCTGTTAGGACAGCCAATTCATTCCACTGGGGAACCAGGGCCACCACTGAAGAAAGAGGATTGCCACTTGGGATCCAGGACTGCCACTAATGGACCAGGACCACCACTGATAATCCAGGATCACCACTGAGGGACCAAGATCACCACTGAGGGAACAGGACTACCACTGATAATCCAGGCCACTGCTGAGGGACCAGGATTGCCACTAAGGGAGCCAGGACTGCCACTAAGGGAGCTAGGACTGCCACTAAGTGACCAGGACCACCACTGATAATCCAGGGCCACCAATGAGGGACCAGAACCTCCACTTATAATCTAGGGCCACCACTGAGGGACCAGGATCACCCCTGATAATCCAGGACCACTACTGACAGAACAGGATTGCCACTAAGGGAGCCAGGACTGCCACTGAGGATTCAGGACTGAGACTGACGGACCAGGACCACCACTGATAATCCAAGGCCACCACTGAGGGACCAGGATCACCACTGAGGGATCAGGACCACCACTGATAATCCAGGGCCTCTACTGAGGGACCAGGATTGCCACTAAGGGAACCAGGACTGCCACTACAGAGAACTGGATCATCACTGAGGAAACAGGACCGCTACTGAAGAACCGTGGCCATCACTGAAGTACCAGGGCCACCACTGAGACACCAGGATTGCCACTGAAGAACCAGGGCCACCACCAGGGAGGCTTATTGAAGCAGTGAGATCTCACCTTACGAGCAGAATCACAGCTATTGACTTGCAGTACATTGGGGTTGAGAATGTGCATTGGTGTTTGTGTGTAGTTCTGCACCAGGAGGTGGTGTAGAGACCTAGAATACAAGGATGAGTGTCTCAGATTTTATTCCTGCAGGAAAAGGAAGCCAGTGGAGTGGCCCGACTATGGAAGTCAGATGAGAGAATTGGAGAAGGTAATGAACCATATGAGAAGTAGCTTTATGAATATTCTGTACAAGAGGTATAGCATATGAAGTAGAGAGTTAATATTCAAGTCAGGAATACACAGTGGATGTGGTGGCAGTTCTGCCACAGAAGTCATATTATTCTGAGGTTATAAAGATGAACCCTGCTGGATCTTGTGGTTGATTTGCAGACTGTGCTGAGCTTGTGCAGATAAAAAACAAGTCGAAATGAGCTGAAATGTCATACATCAGGAGATAAATCAGAAATATATCATACATCAGTGGACACCCTGATGATTTGGCTAGTGCGTAGGTGTTGATGTATATTGTACAGCAGGTCAACTGGTGGACAGCAGTCTGCATGTGAACTCAATAAAGTATTCAAAGGACTGGACCTAATACGTGAAAAAAAAAATCTGTAACAGAGCCGATAAACAATGAAAAATACTGTCTGTAGTTCAGCAGCTCTAAGCCTGATCCAGCATGGCTTCTGTAGCATATGCTCTGTGCTGTCATTGGTTTGTTACCTGATTGTGTGCCCCTGTTTTATGTTAGCTTGTCAATGTGTTTCTTAGTTCTGAGATTTCCTGGTTTTAACCCTAAAACAATTAAGCAGTAAAAGATAACTTTTGTCGTTATTTAGTCAGATGAGTTGCTCATTCGGACCTTTGTGAGACAGGAATATGATTTCACTGGACTTTTGTAATTTTACCTGCGTACCTAGTGCTCAATGTATGGTGTATAGTGTAAATATCTAGTGACGAATTTAATTAAATTAGAAGTAATTGTGTAAGCAGTTCATGCTTCCATATTTTGAGGATGATCGCTTTCCTAGTGCAAGACGCAGATCCATCAGCTCAGCGGATGAGGGGGAATTTACAAAATGAACAGCTGTTTGTCCGTGATATTGACCTTCCCTGGATGTAACCTTATATAAAAGTAGTAAACATCTCATTATTATTTTTCTCCTCTAGCTTCACATGCACCGAAATGCAACTAAAGTCCAATGAAGATTTCTCCTTTTCACTCGTAACGCAGCAGCTCAGTGCTATAATTGGCCCTTTGTGTTAAAGGAGTAGCGGTGAAGCATGTGCTGAAATGAGATTCAGATCTCGGACTGGAGAGGCAGAGCGGTGGAGAAGCGATGAGGAGTGAGAGTGCAACGGAGGACAAAAGTGCCAGTGATTACGTTTATTTCCATTGCAGCAGGGGAAAACCTGCTCTGAACCTGTGATTGCTGCTCTGTACATTTGTGCAGGGATTTGGCTAGAGTTTGTATGGTGGAACACACACGTACACATCACTTATTATAATTTGCTCTCTGTGGGTTACATTTACCAACCCTTCGTTTTTGTATAGTACCACACTGTATTTTGTGATATGATTGTGCTCGGTGGCTTTACTACAAAGTCTGGCCTCGCGTCCGAGCTGTATTTGTTTATTTTATTTTATAAATATAGTTTATTTGGCTTGAGTCTGACTGGATTATTTTCTATGCCCACACACCCACATAAAGCTAATTTTAATTTCACAGGCGGTTTTTTTTTTTTTTTTTTTTTCCCGTGATTGTGTGTCCACCATCTTCTAAATGAAGTTGTACAATAGTGTGTCAGGATGTATGTTTCCACATGTTTAGGTTTGGGATTCGTCGTAAAAATTAATAATGATAAATTCATTAGCAAGCCCACTAGCAGTGTGCTGTCCAATCTCACGTTTTGGTTTGCCCACAAACCTAATTATCTAATGGTAGTGGTGGCTAATGCAATATATTATAATAACATGGTGAGCTAATTAGCTAGTTAAATATATTATTAATACAGACTAAGGTTAGTTCTTATCCTCTACTGTTCTAGTCTCTAATGTAGCAGGTCATGCTTGTTTCAGTTACAAGGTGTGGTATCCTCTCCTCACTTATTTGACAGTCATGAAATCTGCTTCTCTTTGCATCCAGGCTACTGATGTGTCTATTATTGGTTATATGATGTACTGTAAGCATGCACATTATGTCTAATTTAAAACAGATAAATAGATGAAGTAAATTATATTCCATTATGGCTCACTGTAAGTGAAATGACATATTTTACATAGAATTGAAAACCCTGTATAAACTAGTGTATTTCCCTCAGCAGTGATGACTCAATCCCAGCTGACTAGTCTTCAAAAAAAAACAACTAGATCTAGAAGTTTTGAAAGCACAGTTTGCCTTTGCTGTTTTTTTTCCCTTTTTTTAATCATCCTTTTTTAAAAATCCTTCAGTCACGTTTCTGCACTTCACACTTAAAGCCGCAGCGCTCACCACTCAACCTCTCCACTTTGCCAATTTTTGCTTTTTTGTTTCTCCAATGGCGCATTTGTGGTTGCTATGGCAGCGCCCGCGCTCCATTGGCAACCATTATGAGTAATGTGTAGTTCAGTTCAGATGGTCGCTGTGTGTACACCATCCTCATTTGCACCGTGATTGGCCCTTTACAAAGGGCACAACATAAAGCGTCCATCTGAAAAGCTGTACTAACAAGCGAGCCGCATCTCCCACACACATTACAATTAGCACACGGTCATTTATGCTTAATGTTGCATCGCCACAAATGCCACAAGCAGCACTCTTGCTCTAGAAACGCCTGTGGTGACAGATGTTAATGGTCAGGGACTTTCAGTCAGTGGTTCACTGGACATTTAAGCAGTTTGGGGGACGTATTAAACGCTGCATTACGAGCTTGTTCTACAAGTGAGTGACTCAGAACAAAAATATGATGAGACCTTTGTGGTTTTAAAGCATCTCTGTCCCTCTCTCTTTCTCTGGACATGTTTTTGAGTCATAGAAGGAAGCCTTGCACATTCTGATATACTACTGTACTGCAAAATAAAAAAAAAAAAAAAGAGTGCCATGGTTATGGAGAGATGGGAACATACTGTACTGTCACTCGTTTGTCATTTGCATTTATTTCTATGATTTAAACCACTACCTGAAACACTTCCAGACAGACAGACTCGTGCTTGCTTCAGATTTGATTTTTGGCCATGAGCGAAAGCCAGGCTCGATCATTCTCCACCCAATCTTCATGAGTTTTAAAGAATGTCGACAAGCTCCATCTGAATTTTAATGTTACCCCCCCTTCCCCATGCAGATTAGTATTGCAGACAGATGGTGTCTTGGGTGGCAAACGTGACAGGCAGGCAAGATGGATCTCCCTCCGTTATCAGCGCGCTGTTCTCTGGCACTGTGTCCCAGGGGTGCAGGCCACCACGACATTTATTAATCGTCAGTGGATAATTCCAAATAAAAACCAGTTCTGCAGCGCGGAAATCTGCAGGGAAGAGCGAGAGAGAAAGAAAGCGAGAAGTCTCCGCAGCCTGACATGAAGCATTACTGTGCCTAGTTTCTCCCATGACTCAGAGCCATTACTTGCACGGAAGGCGGATATCGCTGGCACAGCCCTTTTTTCTCAGCCTAATAATTCTCAAAAAAAAAAGTCTGGTGATCGGCCTACATGCGAGCTTTCAGTGAGAGGCAAGTGGAGAAGAGGTGCCCTAATCATACTGATGACACAGTTGTGTGCTCTTCCCACCAGAAATATGACAGTCTCTTTTTGTGTTTCTTTTTTTTTCTGTCTTTCCACCATGCCGCAGTGGGAAAAGTGCAAACTTGGTGGTAAGAGGAAACATGTTAGTGCTACAGCTGATTTAGTCTCTTTGTTTCAGTGGTGACTTGGTGAGGATGAAGGGCTACCGCCACCTGTATTCAACGGACAGTAGTTACTTCACGCTCAAAAAGTTGCTAGAAGTCGGCAGATGACATCATAGACTAACTTGCATATTCATTGAATTATGATCCTTTGCGTATAAAGATATGAAGACATGATGTTCTGAAGATGCTTAGAGTAGAAGGCAGTTTAAAATGAAGAAAAAAGAAGTATGCTGGGATGACAAACAATGGCAATCTTCAGTTGGTTATTGGGACCAATAGTCATCAGCAATTTGTTGCTGGGAACAATGGTGAACCGTGGTTGATCATTGGGAACAATGGTGTTCAGTAATTGGACCCTGGGGACAATAGATATCAGTAAGTGGTCGTTGGTGACAGTAATGATCAGTGATTGGTCATTGGGAAAATTGGTGATTGGAAAAAAATGATCTGGTTGGTTGTTGGGAAGCAGTGGTGATTAGTGATTGGTCATTGGGAACAGTGAAGATCAGTCAGTGGTCATTGGGAATAGTAATGATCAATGGTTGGTCATTGGGAACTGTGGTGATTAGTGATTGGTGGTTGGGAAATCAGCTCACACACGCATCAGCTCAGTCAGGCTTTACACACTGGTGGTGATTCGACTGAGCCTGCTGCCTCAACTCGTACAAGCAGCAGCTGTGATGTGAGCTGTATCGAGTGCAGGACAGCCGCTAACATCTGCTGAACAAGTCACTAGATTTGTTGCTGGGCTCTTTTTTAAATTAACTTTGAAAAGTCATCAAATCTGGCAAAAAAAGTAAATCTGGCAAGACAGAAGTAGAACATTAGGAAAGCAATACTTCTCTCTGGAGGTCATTTCAGGAATCTGATAGCATTCATCGCTTGGATAAAAGCAACAATGCAGCCTTTAGCTCAAGTGATTGGATCGAAATGGACAGACGCACAGTATGGGTTAGGCATGGTCCTTGATCGGCGCTGGGAACGTGATGATGATGATGTTACTGGCGTGTAATAGCTCAGTTCTGACACTCCAGTTTGTCCTGGCATCTCCAGTGAAGATGAGAGTACAGGCTATCATAAAGCGAAAAACTCATTCAACAAGTCTAAGCTTCTGGGAAATAGACAGACCTTTGTGCACTAGCAGTGTGTTGTGCTGACAGCATTAAAGTCACAATGCAAAGCAATTTACTCTGATGCTACATTTTTATCCATTAGTGACTATGTAGCTACTTTAACGCATTGTGGTAGCAATTTTGCTTCCACAATAGACAAATTGCAAAAGATGAACACAATGACAAACAACCCCCCCCCCACCCACCCCCCAGAGTTGAGCTGTATTCATTATATTTTCTTGTCTCAAGTGTCTCCTGCAGCTTCTATGCAAACCGCAAATTGCCATCTTTTTTTTCCAGCTCTACTCATCTCTCCCATTTTCTATTTTTGAACAGAGAAGAAGGTATGAGCAGGAGCTCTTTTATACCTAAGCAAGGCACTAGCGACGACATCTCGAGTGCACAAAACAAGCTCTGACAGATAGACTGACTCCATAAATGATTTATGCAGTAAAGAAAGCATCTCCCTCACATTAGCTGTCACTGGCACTTTCCCCGAGTGTTCACCAGCTCCGCTTTTGTTTCGAAAAGAACTGTAAAGAAGGGCTTGTGCTTTTAGGTTGCTGAAGAAAGAGGGAAAAATTGAAGCGAATGAAGTCAAATTAATCTCAATAAAGAGTGTTTTGATCTGTCTTTTCACTTGGAAGAGAACACAATTTTTGCAGCATACCCTGGCTGTCACTTACTGTCCAGCAAGGGAGAGTGTGGAAATTGGGCTTGTGACATGAACTTTGTGTGCGTGGAGTAATTCGTGGATCTTTAGCTGGATTGAGCTTCATTTTCCTGATGAGTTAAATGACGTTCAAGAAGCAAATCGGATCACCCGTGTTTAATCAATTATCGCTTCTTGCTCAAGCAACACAAAGTTAAATAACTAATAACTAATATTCATTCACTTGTTTTGGTAGATAATAACAAGATTAACAAAGTACGTTTTGTTAAATTCAGATTCATTTTGATTTTCCGGCTCCTGTTTGGCTGTGGTAGATATCTCCTGAATCGCTGATAGGCCAAATACGTAGTCCACAGTAACATGTCAAACCATGCTTCTTTTTTTTTTTAAACACAGGATGCTATAATTGTACATTTGTGTTTGTGAGAAAGAAGCAAAGAAAGAAAACATTTGCTGTGGCCTATCAAACCTTGAACCAAATAAATGAACCCTAGAACAGTACAATCCAACCTTCAGCCAAACNGGTAATCAAACCCCCACTCAGATGAAAAAATCTTGTCCCAAACAAATTAACTCCAAACAAACATAGTAAATCTCGGCCTAAACAAGTGCACCCCGGCCAAATGATCAATCCAAACAGCCGAAAATATAACACTTGGCTGAAACGAATTAACCTTGAAAAGCTTTCCCAAACAAAACATTCATCCAGACAAATGACCCCTGACTAAAATGAGCTGTGGTACATCAGTGGTTTCTTCCCTGGCCCTGGAGAACACTGTTAAATAAAGGGTTCCACCCAGGACCTTAAAGTGTTCATTGATTTGTCCTTAAGGGGAAACGCTCAAATGTAGATCAGAAGGTTTCTCTTTTCAGAATTTTTTTTTTTTAAAGTAGAAGCTAAGAACCCTTAAGAAACTCTTCTCTTTCTATCTGGTTATGAAATCACAGAGAGCATTGGAAATCACTATTCTACACAGACCAGACATCCTGATGCTGAAAAATAATTCTTGTCAAGTAATTATTTTAATATTGTTGTCTTTTCATGGCTCCTCTCAATATTTTATTTCATTATATTCTCTGATGGAGTCGAATATCTACACTGTTGTGACTCAGTGTAGTCCCACTTCACTGGGGAGCACCAACTTTACAACCAAGGCTAACATTTGCTGGTGAAGTACTTGGCTGCCAATTACTCACAGACTCTGGAGGCCATTTGAGAGTGTATCGCAATGTCTTTATCTTGTGTGTCCTTAACTTTCTTGGATCTTGGACATTTTTGCCCAGGACTTTAGCGCATTGTTGTTGAAGTCCTGTGAGTTATTTGTGACTGACATTTTCAATACAGATAGATAGCCCCAGGTCCCCGGGTTTGATCCTGACTCATGGTTACTGTCAGGTATTCACATTGGTTTCCTCCAGTTTCCTATGCGCTGGTAGGTGGATTGGTGACTCTAATTGAATCCCTAGGTGTGAATGAGTGTGTGAGTGGTGCCCTGCGATGCACTGGTGTCCCATCCAGGACCCTGGAACCCTGACCAGGATAAAATGCTTACTGAATGTGAATGAAAGAATGTAATTGCTGTAATCCACTGCAGTAACTCGGACTAAAGAAAATTGTGGATTAATTAAGTTTTTTTTGTTTTGTTTTGTTTTTTTGCTGTAGCTTGTGAACAATAACTTAAGTTGACTGCTTCTCCTTTGTGGATGGACAGAGCTCACCCTGCTCTGCTCAGATAACACCTCATCCCGTTATTCTCCAGACAGCTTTGCTAGACTGAGCGCTGCCATTTTTAGCCCTGCAACTTTCACCAATTACATTTCAAAGTGGGTAGATTAGTGCAACTTTTAATTACTAACAAGGACAAAGTGCGTTCCTTGGTTATTTTGAATCATTTCTGAAGCATGGCAGCAGGGTTGATAAGTCCGGCGCTTCCTATGGCATAGAGCGATTAAAGCATAGAGCTGATAAAAAAAGGAGGCAAATTAACCCTTGGGGCTCAATTAGCATTTTTCAGATTAGGATAATTTTTTTCCACTTGGGTGTCACTTCTGTGCTTTCTCCTATCTTTTTGTTACATCAAAGAAGCATTTCGCCAAGAGACATCCCTTCTCTTTTAATTTGGCACCAGCTGTGAAGATCCAAGAGATCACCATCAGGGAAGATAAGAACGGATGCTAAACCACGGAGAGTGTCTCGAGGAATTCATCGTCAGACAGCATGCTATATATATGTGGAGAAACAACCTTCTTACTTTATAAGACTAACATAACCATGTTCCTTTGAGGTACTTCAAGAAAGGCCAGCTGGGAAGAGTCTTATCTGCTATGTGCATGTGTTGACAGTGGTGTCAGATTTTTGTCTCAGACCGTCCAGTTGCCCGTGAACGTCTGACACTGCTGCCTTTTTCAAGCTTGTTAAACCATAAGAAGACAAACCTCAAAAAAAAATTCTTTCTTGTCCAAAGACCAAAGTAAGCCTGTTTAAAATCCACCTAAAAGGTACAGAGAAGCGTTTTGTCTAGCTTTTATGTAACCCTGCTTCACAAGGAGGATTTAAGTTTAGATCTTTAATCACAAAACGTCAGATTTCACAAAGGAAACACACAGCAGTGAAGATGTGTCCGTCAGAGCCGTTGGAAAGAAGATAGTATAACAGACTGTTCAGTTACCGCTTTGGCATACCTGTTGAGAAAAGCGTGTTTTTTTTAATCAGAGATTGGATGAATAGTAAGTGTTAGGCCTGTCAAGTCTACTTTATCTTCCAATCCATCTACACCTATACAGTGAAATGAAATATCGGCCACCAAAATCACTGAGCCGCACAAGAATACAGGGCTCTGTACACACAAGTACAAATAAAGTGTAAAACAAGGCTCGTATCAGGAATCAGGGAAATGCCAATTCAACGAAAACCCATAATAAGTTCATTCTCAGCTAACAGAACAATCTAATAAGATTAATGCATAAAAGTATAGGGTAGTGGTTTGTGTCACAGTGTTATTGCAGCATTGCTTGCAAACACATTCACAGTTGCACACATTTGTGCACTGTGCAAGTTTTTTTTTACCTGCTTTTGAAAAAACTTCACATAGTAAGAATTCTTTGGTCATGAGTTGAAATTAGCCAAGAGTCCAAGAGTGGTCCAGAGACGCAGTCGTTGGTTCTTTTGAAAATGGTGGCCTGGGTCTTGCACCGACATAACCATGGTGTGGCTGTATGCAGACTGCGGACGCATTTATCCGGGCCAACCTGGCACCACTGCTAAGGTGGGTCAGCCACGAATTCGGCACTGGTGATGGCGAAACATAAACGAAACGCGCTAATGGCCCGAAAAATTCCCTTATTAGCTCAAACTCCCTTTGAAACATGTTTCTGTTCATGTGCTAATTGATGATGTAAGCAGAACATAGAGCCGTGATTAAAGAACACTACTATCATTAGAGGATCTTCATGGTAGAATCTGACACGGAGAACACATCACATAGTCTGTCATAGAATTCAGAAATCTGAAAAGATAGCTGAAAACACTGTGTAAAACCAACGTCATTGTCTCCATGGCTACCGGGAGCAGTTAACCCGCACATCTCATGTACATGTTGTTTCTAATCCTAGCTTGCACGCGCCATCTCTTACCTAATTATTCTTTGCATCACCACAACATGCCGGCTAACTGTGCGTAATTTATCCGATTGCACAAGCAAATTAACAAATCAATAAAATTACCTCAGAGCCTTAGTTTCACTGAATCCTTGTTAATTGGAATTCTGTTAATTCTGGAATACGTTTTTTTCCCCCCCTTGTGCTGCTGTGTGAGATACAGATCCTTTAGTAACAGTGTCCTCATGCTAATTAACAGCCACAGCAGCTTGACCTCCTGCAAATTCTCACTCCACTGATGTGTTTATGAAGGTTCTTCATTTCTATAAGGCTTACTTTGAGTAAACGTGGTGGATCTCCAGACCTCTCAGTCTCTCTTTATCCACATTTCTCTATTGATTTTGTGTAGTGGTCTGCTCTCGATGTTGGCATTGAAAGAACTGCAAATACAACCAATTCCAAGCATACAGGATTATCAGGCTAATCAATAGCAACACCTCCCACCAGGTTTTATCCACACGTCATGGCCCAGCCAAGTTTCAGTTTCCGCAATGTGTTCATAAAGACACTTCTTGTCTGCAAGGTCCAGTTTAATCAAACATGGAGCATGCCCAGGCCGTCTCCCTCGCTTTACACACATCCCACTAATGATTATAGACTCACTCAGGCCGATTTGGTCCGAAGCCCAGAGGGTTGTTAATCAGCTCTCACTTCATGCAAATGTCTGTTGGCCTTGCTCTTAATATTTCAGCCTCACCCTTCTCATCAGGTTCTCTGAGGGCCAGGAGCTATCTCGAATTCAGCTGTTCTTCCTTCACACCACAGCCCAATTGCTTGCGACTGCAGTTTCGCTCGCTGCCATTTGTTCTTTTTTACACAGGAAACGTTAGTCTGGTATTATTTTGTCCTTTGATGTTCTTGCCAGGATGACCCATATGAGCAAGCGCTCATGGCGGACTCTTATGAGGACATTTTTCCCTCCATAAAGCATTGCTTGAAACCGTAATATTGCACCTGGTGGGATTTTCATGTCATTTTGCAATATCCAGCAGTGAGTCACGCTTGGCTGAATCAGCTCAGGGCGATGCTTTTCCAAAACTCAAGCGTACATATCTCCACCGAAAACCCATCAAATTCCTTATCTATATTACATATTTACACCGTTATTTCCATATTGGCCAGGCTAGGGTCTTATTGCACCATGCATTTACCTCCTATGCACACACACACACACACACACACACACGAAGCTTTGAAGGAGTGCTCTGAGCGCTGACTGCCCAAGTGACTGTCGCCTTGACACCATGACAGGAAGTGCAGGTGATAAGGCAGGCAGTGTCACATAATTTAGCGCTCCAGGTCTGAACTAGGTGAAATGCTATTTGTCTCAAGGTGGGAGAAACAGGATGCCTACCAAGGTCAGATAAACCAATGACTGATGAAAGCCCTGAGTTAAGGTGGCAGACATCAGTCGTGGCTTTTCATGTATCCGTTAGCTATCAAATGTATAAATGCATACAAATACACACAAACGTATATGCAAAACATTCATTTCACATGACAAGGTTAAATGACAAGGTTTACATTATGCTTTGACAAAGAAATATATAAATACAGCTATTGAAATGGAGGCTTAACTGTTTTTCTAGACCTTTCATTAAGACAATGATTTGTGAGGACCAGGTGATTGTGATGGTCACCGGGATTGTCCTAGTAAATGGCTAAAGATGTGCGTACACACGTGTGTATTCACACACACACACACACACACACAGAGAGAGAGAGAGAGAGAGAGAGAGACTGTTTGTTCCATTGATCAGGGCAGCACAGCTTGACTTTGCAGTCTGATTGTCAGGCGAAAACTGAATTAAACTTCTTTACTTCTATTCATTCATGACCGGCGTATTTAGAAACGCAGTTAATACTGAATGGTGACTGTGCACGAATGCTTTCAGCCATCCAAGTCATTATGAGTAGTCTCATAGTCATGAGCCAAGACGGCTGGACTTGGCCAAGTTCCTTAAACCCAATCTAATATTCACATATTCACCTTCAAGCATATCGTTCCGTAACGCCGATAGGAAAAAGGTGTGCAGTTATGAGAGCCGGGAACGCCTGGACTCGCCGACAGCTCCCGACACTTACAGGGCTTAATCTTCCTTGCCGTCACGTGACCTCGACCAGTTTCCCGACGCGCCATTGAACAGAAATGAGGAAGAAGCGCAGAAACAGATTTAGGATTATAACAGCAGTCCAGTCACTTTGAATTACCGCCAGTAGACATTAAATATGTCGGAGGCAGAAAGTGGCCTCAGTGAACAGATTCATTCCGTGAGTAATATAGCAGTTTTTTTGGGGGGGCGGGAGAAGAAGCAGCAGCATCATCATATTGGAATCTGAGGAATAAAGTTAACACTGCCGTTACTCTCTCAACAAAAGATTTCAAACATCAATTATTCATCTCACGTGACGTGCACTGTATTGACATCCTTTAAAAAAGAAAGCGCACACACTATTGTCTTTCGTTTTAGACAGTACTACTGCTTGGGGGTGCGCTTTTATAGGAAACGTCTCATTCAGGGGACAAAGCGCAGTCACCGTTACCACCCTGAAGTTGACTACTTTCCCATAAGAGCATGCCCCAAAGTGTTTTATTCCTCTTATATCACAGCAGTTTCTCAAAGATTACAGTTTATTACAGTTTATGGGTACATTTATTGTTTTAAAAACATTGTTAGTTCCTGTTATCACCACAGAGCTGCTGTCATAGAAAATTAATCAACGCCTTCTGACCAATCAGAGTTGAGAATTCAACATCGCTGGTATATAACTATATAACTATATATATATATATATATATATATATATATGCAACCGTAATTCTCTCTCAAGCCACACAGAGTGAATTATAAAGAGACGAGAGAGTCGTCCAGTCGTTTCATTTGGGAATCTTCTTTCCGAGACCGAAAATCCTCCTGCTATTGTGCAGTCTTTTGTTATGCTAATGTAATGCTAGCTAGGTACAAGTAGCATACCTGATCACACCGCAACAAATTCAGTCTGGCAGTTGTTTAATGACTTTTATCAAGAGTATGCACCGTAATAAATGCGCTCCTCTAGAATAACATTATTAAATACATCCCTGAAGGAGTTGCACTGGAATGGAGGTTGTTTTTTGGGTTTTTTCTTTTAACCGACACACATTAAAGAAGGAGAAAGGCTTATGGCAAAGTGCATTTGTAAAGGGAGCTGGCCTCCATTTAAGAGGGAATGAAAACATAAAATGAATGCACTGCTTTCAGGACCCGAATCAGAGGCATTTCCAGAGAGTTTTTATTGAATGTTCAGTTAAATTGACTTACACTGCAGTATTTTTTTTTTTTTTTTAAATCAGCTATACCTGGACTGAATCTATCAGCAGCCAAAAGATTAAAATCAAAATGTGTGAAGCACATCTTAGAGTTAAGTCGGAGTTTCGTTCTTTGGTGCGAAAGAAAGTGCAGTCTTCCTCCTCTCCTCTCGTACATGAGCGGCATGAATAAAGAGCTTCAGAGCTGTCAGTCAAGATCATGGTGTCCTCTCCTTAAGGCATGTCAAACCTTGGAAGACCACCTTTAACTTATCGTTATATACAGTACATTATTGTTTCTATAGTAACAGCTCATTCACAGGGATGTGTATGATGGACGCTGCACGTAATCTATAATTAATAATAAATAGTTTTTTTTTTTTAAAAAAAGGAAGCGAGGGAAAAATGTTCTAGGCTTTTTGTTAGTCTTGAGCTCGTTATGGATATGCAGTTCCACTATACTAAACAAATTTGCAGTGAGGGGAAATAAGCTCCTCTTATTTAATATACTCCATATGAGTGCATAAATCTACTTCAAATTTACACACAATGATAACTGACTTTGTATTTATAAATATGGACAAAAAGAATACATGTTCATAAGCACTAACAAAGACACCACCAATTACCAACAGTAGTACTTCATCTGCAGCATTATTACATTTTAGCGCATTCCTCTTCTTCAAGATTAAAAAGTTTACAAGGCTCCCTCTGATCGACTCACAATTTCAAAATCAATCAGTTTTCAGTGGGATTCGGGTCATGAGATTGGCGCGGCCATGCAAGGCCTTCTCGAGTTATTTTGGCTGTATGTTGTCTTGTTGGAGCACCTGTCTTCTCCAAAGATTCAGTTTCTTGGCTGATGTGATTAAATTCTTCTCTATTTTGTCCCGGGACATCACTCCATTCATGTTTCTGATGACGCGTAATGCCCCAGGACCATTTGTATATCATGATGCTCCCACCACCGTGCTTCACAACCCTTCTTTCTCCAAACATATTGAGCTGAATTATTGCCACAGAGCTCAATTTTTTTTGTTTTTCTTAACCAAATATCGTCTCAAAAGAGTTCAGATGTACCTCTCTTACCTTCCTTATCGTTAGTCCGAGAGCGTGTTGTGTCTTGCATGGCGCACCTGTCCAGAGTTGATTAGCCGTGGTTCCATCGAACCGGTCGCACTCACGGGGATGTTTAAGGTCTTTGTAACTTTTTCCACTTGAAGCCTGAGATCTTTAGGAAGCTCCTTCACCTTCACTAAGACTGTGTGAAATATCCTCAAATAATGACACCATTATGTATTGTTTGTTTTATTAACTTCAAGAAAAAGTGAGGGAATGACTGTTTATACGGCAAAAGAACATGTCATTAATTAATAAAATCACAGACATTAACATTATCATTAGCATATTTCTAGTGATAGAAGAGGAATAAAACACTTTTACTGAATATTTTGATTTAGGAGAAATAGTGAAAACTGGACCAGTAGTTAATCCTTTATGTCATTATTTGTTTTTTTTTTGTTTTTTTGCATCTTGTATGAATAATTACTGTAACTAATTAATGAACAGACTTCTTGACCTGGTATGAACACAATTAAAAAGAAAACATATTTTTCTTTCTTAATTACTGAATATTTATTATTTGAACGAGTTGTTGTTATTAATTATTTAGACTTTAACATGGCACGATATTATTGACGCTGACTCCTTCCTCATAGTCACTTCTGTCAAAATCGATATGTTTTCTGCTCTAAATGCTGCGTCGGCTCTGATGCGTGATTTTTCCACCAGCCGAGGCTTCATCGTGCTTTTGCGAGAGAACCCGATTGGTACAGCGTTTATTGTTTCAGCCCTGCTTTCTTGTGAAGGCTGGCAAAATTTCATATAATAACAAGCACTGGCTAGTGAGAACCTTTGAATCGATTGATGATAAGATGGGCAAGTTTAAAGAGGAAGCTACTAGTAGACTTTAGTTTGTATTCTCGTAACATGAGGACTAGATTGTTTTCCTGAAACAGCACAACCCACATGCGTTATCCCTTATTGTTTTTTTGCAAATGCTTAATGCTATATCCATAACACCCGTCCTGCTTTCTGACATATTATTTTCCTTTAAATCCCGACACCCACGAATCAGGTAGGTGGAGCGAAACCTGAGATCTCCCCAAGCGGCCGGCGTTGACTGACGGTTCGTCCTGACAGATTGACAGGTTGATTGAAAGAAGCTGGGCTCCATCTTCTTACAAGCTGAAGTGTTGCAAATGAGGGGTAACTGTCTGGAACGGGGGAAAGCAGCTCAACGCACACTTCAGCCGAGAGAAAAAGCGAGCGAGAAATGTTCAACGAGGGCCTTGCGGATCAGGTGAGATGGGACAAATCTGGGAAGCGCAGATACGCCAGGCCCTCGCTGTACATTATTAGCTGGAGTACTGAAAGGGTCATCTGGTTTCTCGAGCACGTTTAGCATTCACAGACAGTGCGAAAAGGTCAGGTGTCATGTTTCAGATTCCTGATTGCAGAAAATGGCTCCAAAAATAACATTTCCTCTTGAGTGCCTGTCTGTTTCCAAATAGTTGCGCGCTTCTTTTTTCCAATTTCAGTTCCAATTACGGATTTTACGATACAGTGCTGATGCTGCATCCGATGGATCGGCCAATTATCTCTAATCTCCAGGGGGATGGATGTCTGTTTACTTGCATGTCAAAACTTTTCGATTCTCATTAAATGTGTGTGTAATGTAGCACATGTAAGAAGGATACAGGAGATAAAGGACAGTATTATAAACTCACAAGTGGACGCGATGTGCATCTACAAACTCAACGGGCATCATTTAAATCTCCAACATGCTCTGGATGATTTAAACTGTTAAATGTTCAGTGTGGCTTTTTTTCTTTTAAATTCAAAACCAAAGGCTTCCCATCACCCATCAACTTCCCCTTTCCCTCGTGGAGTCCATTTGAAGAGTGCCAATGAGGGGCGCTCAGATTTATCCCCTCCATTGCACCAGTTTCATCCGACAAGTCTTTGCACTCGGAGCTTTCGCAGAAGCACATTTGTAATTGCACGGAAGCTTCCAGAAGAAACCGACGAGCATGCCATCAGCCAGAAGAGTGAGTGAGAACCTAAAACCCATTACGGCTGTCCATCAGGCCTCCAGGAAGCCATTTATAAGATCAGAGGGATCAAGTTGAGCAAAAAAGTTACCTTTTTTTGATATCTTTTTGTTTCAAAATCCCAAGATTTCCAGTGAGCCCCTTGAAATTCTCTGTCAGGTTCACATGAACGCTGTAAGCATCGCTTCACAGGCCAGATTGAGTTCTGTCTTTTGTAAAAAGGTTGCTCATTACAGCACATCAGCCAGGTCTTTTACAAGCAGCCCCCTGTCCTGAAAGCCCACCGAATAAATTGCCCCCACGCTCAGGCCGTGAAGTGAGCATAAAGCGAGTTTGCTTTTAACAAGTCCGGATTGAGGGTAATTGCTTTTTCCGTGTAGGTAGTTTTGGACAGTGCTTTGGACGGCTTTGCTGTATATCAGTGTCTGAAAGCTGCAATGTGTTTCCATTCATGTGCCAAGTGGATTTTAATCACACAGTGAATTTGGCAGAGATGTCATTACTTTCTAGTGCGCAATAAAACCTCATCCAAATGTACACCCAATAGCCAGAGGCCACCACCCAGCGCTGCTTTCGGAATGGATTTGGAAGAAAATATGACCTTTAGACAAAAATCTCAAAAAAGCAAACAAACTACTTGGTGTTAGCCAAGTCATATTGATTCATTTTTTGTCCATTTAACTAAAGATTGCGTATCGTTTTGCATTTCATTTAGAATCATTGCCAAGACCGAACAGGGGACTGATAGCATCAGTGCTATTGCGTCTGTGCTTAATTTAGAAGATATCCTGATCAGCTTAAACAAGCAGCAGTGTAGCAGATCCTCTGTCATTCTGCCTTGTAGCTGGTTTAGCTAGCTAGCTACATTATGGGACAACTGGAAAGTTTATTGCTAACATTAGCACTGATATCAACTAACTATATCATGGATTAGAAGCGGTGACTCTGAGATAAATACATCAGGAAAGCAAAGTTTTTTGCTAATTATAGTAGAATCAGCAGTTCAGGGGAAGGCGCATAAGGATAAAAGTCTATTTTATCAGCTTTGCTGAAGTACTTGTTATTCTCTGTTTTTCACCTCTAGTTACATGCTTGCATAATTCCAAACTCTCTGAACATTTTTACACATTGACTGATTCAAGTGAATGAATATGAGAAGAGTCTCAGAGGTGGAAAGAGCAGTTTTCCACTTCCTGTTAAATCCCCTATAGTTACTGAGGTGTGGCTTTTTTTCCCCGCAATTCTAATCCCAGCAGGACTAAACTCTACTCTTCTCCCACATCAGAAGACCAGGCAAGTGGAACGTTTAAGATTCGGCTTACATGCGTGCATAAAGCTTCTCAAGGCTTCATTCAGCCAAGTTGACTTTGACGCCCACGTTTAGCGAGAGCTTGCTGTTTATTTCTCCTTGAACAAGGATCTCAGCCTTGGTGACGCTCTGACTTCCCGAGCAACTGCCTCCTTAAGGGAGATCCTGCAGATAGTTTGAGTTGCTGGGCGTGCTTCTCTTTCTTTTTAATCACCTCCGCACGCACACTTTGTAATTCTGGTTTATGATACAGAACTTCTTTCCATTTTTCTTTTTGTCCTTGATTATGTGCTGCATGGGAAGACGTGGGCGTATTATATTGTTTCAAAGTAAGAAAAGGAGTTAGGAGCACACTAAATGCGGTGGATGCACTTATTTGTATTTAAATACAGTGTATATACACTCAGGTGCTAGTTTATTTGATACTCCTGCCTTGTAGAGACTCTCGCAAGCATTTAAGTTTCCTTATATCAGACACATAGTAAGGAGCCTCATAATACCACAACGCTGCTGAATTCTCAATTCCCACTACAAGGCAAATCACAGGTTTATGTTAATGTCTTCATTGTGATGTGTTATTATTTTTATGGTAAGTCCCTGTGATCCTGTGGATTTAAATTTGTACACTATATAGCCAGAAGAATGTAGATACCCTGCTAGGTCTGCCTCGGTTTAATTGTAAATAGTGTTATTGTGAAATGGAAGCGTTGACGAGCAACAACAGCCCAGCTATGAAGCAGTAGACCGTGCAGAAATCACAGAGCAGTATCACCGAGTGCTATGCTCTGTTCCATCACTCACCACTTCACGAAATCGGTTTCCATGGCTGAGCAGCTGCACACGAACCTAAGATCTCTACGAGCAATGCCAGGTGTTGGCTGGAGTGGTGTAAAGCACAGCACCACTGGACTCTGGAGCAGCTCTGGAGTGCTGATGGATATAATCTGGCTCTGGCAGAGAATGCTACCTACCAGAATGCAAAATGCCAACGGTGAGACAAGGCTGTGCACAAGGCAAGGTCCATAAAGACACGGTTTGACGAGTTTGGTGTTCAGGAACCCTGACGTCAACCCCAATGAACACCTTGGGATGATCTGAAACATTGACTGCAAGCCGGGCCTGACTTCACTAATGCTCTTTACACTGAATGGGCACAAATTCCCACAGACACACTCCATAATCTTGTAGTAAACCTTCCCAGAAGAGTGGAGGCTGTTATAGACACAAAAGGGAGGGCCAACTCCATATCCGTACCTATGGTTTTGGAATGGGATGTCCAAAAACTTATTGGTGTGATAGCCAGGTGTCCACATGCTTTTGGCTTGACGTGGCAAGGCATCTCTGCATTTCCCACTACAACCTACTGCCAAGTGAAAAAGCTGCAGAGTCCATCCAGCCTACACTAATGGCCTTAAACAAATGGGCTAATAAGAGGGAACCCTGTCGTACCTCCGAAAACCGATTATCCATAGCTAATTAGCACATGTTTAATGAACAAAGAAATTAGGCCACGTCAAGTATGGATCTGTGTTTATGCTAATTTGCAAGGCAGTTATGTGAACAATGCGCAATAGGCAGGAAAATAAATAGGAGAGGAATGTATTGGAATAAACTAAAGAGAAAAACATGGCAGGAATGGACCTGGGAAAAAGTGAGTGGGTGAGCAAGAAAGAGAGAGGAACAAAAAAAATCAGTGTTGCATGACATGTTCGGTGGTAGCGAGTTGGCTGTTTACAGTGTTGGCGTGCTCATCGTCTGGCCATGGCACCGGTCACACACAAGCCCTCCATCACAAGAGCCAATCAGAACATGTTTCCCGCACTGGCCTGTGGACAGTGTGGTGGCAGCCATATTGGATTTGTGCTTCCCAGAAGAAATAGAACAGCTGCGGCACTGCATACTAGCGTTAACACAAAACACACAAAGATACACACACACACACACACACACACACACAGCAGCTATTGCTCTGCAGCAATGGCCTGCTGGGCCCTGGCACTACCCGCTCACTCCCTGTTTTAAAACCCTTTCATTCCTGTAGAGGGTGGGTGGATTATGTGAGTAGCAGGAAATTACAGCTCTTGAATGATAATGCTGTTTTGAATTGTTGGAATGGGAAAAAGGGGAAAAAAAATACCCAACATGGAGTCACAAACAAATGGACAGTGCTGTTTCTACCTGAAGGCTTCATATTTCCATCCACTGTATAAAAGTGATTTGTTAGAAAAACATTATATAGTTTATTTCACTCCAGCTTTCTCTAGAGAGTCTTCCACTTCTGCTTCTAAAGGTGAGCAAGAATTGAATACTTTTACAGGAAGAGACTGATAGAATACGACTGATAGCCAACCAATCACAGACCTTTTCCTGTAGTCTGTCCACAAATATGATACGAGATTATCTCATTCACTCACCACGGTGAAGTTTAGGGAGAGGGGCAGGACTAGACGATCCAAAGAAATCCAAACGAGAGATTACCTCATTTACTCGCCACCAGCTAATCATCTAATAACCTCTAAAGATGGGGTTCTGTGATGCTCAGTATATCACATGTGCATACACAGCCAATCAGATCACAGCCTTCAGGATGCTGAAGCTCGTGGCCAGAAATCTGTACAAAAAAGTATCAGATGGTCCGTGGCTGGTGGGGGAAGCACCCGAGGCTGAGACTAGGAACAAGATTAAGGAGAGGGGCGGGGCTAGATGTTCTTCGTAGGAAATCCAAAGAAATCGGTGTCATTCTTAGGAACGTCAGAGATGATGTGAAAGCGATGGATACTTTACGCTGATCTGTCTGAACGTCCGTCCGTCCGTCCGTCTGTCAGCACCTGACTCTTTCATTGGCGAAGATGCAGCAGGCTTGTCAGAGCCATCACATTAAATCAGCGTTAGAACGTCTGCACTGATGTGCACGTGCCGTTGCACTGGAGTCATAATCATGCCTATTAATCAATATCCAGAAAACGCGTCACATTTTTATCAAAGCGCACGCGAGAATATCCGTGCTGATAAGACGAGGAGTCTCTTGCGCTTTCCTTTGTTGATTAGCATATCATAATTAGTCACGCTCCATTGGCCTGCTTGATAGATTCATTAGAAGCGAGGCATGCTGGAAGGCCATTAAGTGGCTGATAGTTAAGCAACCGTCACATTTAGCAGCGGCGTCTCAATAACGCTTATAACCTCATCAGTCATGTGTAGGATTTTACCATTCAACTTATCTGATTCTTTCCCGTTTCGAAAAAGAAAAAACAAGGGTAAATTTTAATGGCTGTACCTACCTGTAGCTTCTAATTTATTGCGCATTCTCGTTTTTTACTCTCAGTATATTGAAATGAGACGTGACACAAATGAAACACTCTACATGTACATGCTTGACAAGTCATTTGGAGATTTTCGATGATGGATATAACTCCAATTCCTAAGAAAGGCGCTCTTTTCCCTCTCTCTCTCTCTCTCTCTCTCTCTCTCTCGTTTTCCCTAATAAGATTTTCAGCTCATGTCGAGTTACACTTGCGGATCCTCCACATGAGGACCTGCTAACAAGATCGTGGTTTTATTTGATGTTTGATGTATTGACAGCTCATGGAGCAGGCCATAAAAAAAAAGTTGGTTTGCATACAGGAGTACAAGGCTACGTTCTGGCAGTACAGTTAAGCCATTACAATGGCTTGATGTCTCTGTTTTTTTTGTTTTTTTTTATCTTTTTCGGTAAAGTGGCAGAAACTGAAGTACGCAGGCAGTTAATTGATTTCAAGTTTCACTTGGATCTGCTTTTCAATGCAGCGGACTGCCTTTCCGACTTCTTTTTTTTTTTTAAATGAAAATTTAATGACAAATTGAGAAACAACATTGTCTTTCTAAATTATTCAAAACGTGTTCCAAAGTGTGTAATTTCCAATTAAGCTTCCCCCAGACAAGGACTTGGACAAAAATAATTGAACCCATCATGCATTAAATAATTCATTGAGACCCTAGACATACAATTATGATATAATCGGAGGTGGCGAATGCATGAGGTTTAATACCTCGCTGCTCCTTTTTTTTCCTCGGGTTTTAATGGAGGCGTCTCATTCCTTGCCGGCGTTCCGAGCTCATAAGTCAGCGCAGAGATCGCTGCCAGCTAGCGCCACGCTGTTTGTGTTTTATTTATGTATTTTCATCACGCTCCTGCGAGAGCTTGCAGCGTGGCAGCCCCCAAGCTAAAACACCACCTCGCCTTTGCTCCAAACAAGTAGATTCAGCTTGGCCTGCATCGCTCCTGACTTACAGTCCCCGTTTTTCATCAGCGCAGTCAGGAAAATGGTGAAAGAGGCCACTCTTTAGCGGCAGTTTTTATGTCCGAGAGAGCCTTATTACATAAAGAACTAGGGCTCGATTTGAGAAACACCCTCACAACAAAAGCGCATGCACTATATCACCGAGACGCCAGTGCATGCTAAAACCTCACAGGCTCACGGTAAGCAAACTGATAACCGGCTAGCTAAGTGACATTAATAATTTCGACATTAAGTAGACTACATAACAGGACAAAGGTTGCGCTGATAACACGCAGACTTCGGGTGCCGGTATTTTAAAGCGTGGCTTTGTAGAGAACTCCTGATCACAGCCGAACAAGCCGCGGCTAATGACTTTTCTAAAGCCGCACTTCTGTATTTAGCGCACAAGCTTTCCGAGGAATCGATGTCCATCAACGCTTTTGAAGATGCACACAAGAACGAGAAACGTGATACCTGTGTCAGTGCCATTGTAAAGTAAAGTGCTGGCTCTCGCTTATCTTTTAATGAAAGTCATAAGTCAGGCTCGGGCTTGTAAATGACCAGAGGACCTGTGGTTCATAATTGAGATTATAGTGAGACTGTCGCTTGATCTGACGAATGGAAATGGTGCCAAAACTTGTCCTAAGCGTCACCACAAGCCTCTAATTCATGCTGATGCGTTGAAGAAACTGACGTTTCAAATGCGCAGGTTGTGAATGCAGCTGGCAGATAGTTATGTAGCAGATGTGTATTTTTAATAGCATTAGTGCTTGTATAAAATATTATATCTACTCCTGTCAGGTTGCTGTACATCAGCTAAATTTAGTGCAAGTAGGATTTTTAAATAGTTTTAGCACTTGTATAAAAGAAAAAGCTAACTGTTATACAGCCAGCCAAATATCCTTAACTAGATAAATACACTTCCTGTCATATAGTTGTACGCTAGCTAAATTAAACACAACTGGAATGTTTAAGTAGCGTTAGCGCTTGTGAAAGACCGAGCTGTCTAACACTGTATGTAGCAAACTATTTTAGCTAGATGGTGACGTGCTTCCTATGGTGTTAGCACTTGTATAAACGGCTAGCTAAAAATTAAAAATGTAAGATAAACGAGCTAAATGTTATATCTAGCTATTTCTAGCTATCAAATTACACATACTTCCTGTCAGGTTCCCGTACACCATCTAAATCTCACCCAGCTAGGATTTTTTATAGTGTTAATACCAAAGACCAAGGACTAATGTAGATAGCTAAAAATTTCTAGCTAGGAAAATATAGATACTTCCTGTCAGACTGCCCTACTCCAGCTAAATGTAATGCAGTTTTTTTTTGTGTAAAAGAGCAAGCTAGCTAAGGTACCAAGTCTGACTGCTGTTGGCTAGAAAATTGCACATGCTTTTTTTCAGATAGCTTTCTCATAGCCTACAAACACGGATATTGCTAAATAACAGATTCCTCCGGTGGAACCGAGTGGAATTTTGAAGTATCCCTGAAAATTTTGTGCACGTCCAAAAAATGGCAATATGTTGTATGACTGATTATTGTTAGGTTTTTGTTTGTGTACACGCTTTTTCCTGATCCTGTTTATTTGTTTGCTGGGAGTCCTGTCTTGCCTAGCCTAGCTTAGCCTAGCCTAGTCAAACCTGTCTGTGGTTCATCTGATACATTACCTGTCAATTCACTTCTTCACTTCCCCCACCTTTTCTTTCAATAAAACCCTTCAAATGCATCTAAACCCTGTCCGTGCCTGACAACAGTCATAACCAGATACATTATTTATATTGTAATATATTCTTAAATATACTTCAGTATATTTATTTTAAAAAAATGGGCCAATTTCATGAAATAGGTATGAAATTGCATAGATTTTCAAATACAGTCTATTGCTTTTACATATGGGATATACCATAATGGACATGTTAAACAAATGAGCATATTCCGTATGCAAAATAACAGAATATTCCATATAATATATACCAAAGGAAGGGGCATATACCATATGGCATATGCTAAACGAAGGGGGATATTCCATATAGGATATACCGAATGATGAAGGGTGATGCACCATATGGGATATACTAAAAGAAATGGTGTACTCCACATGGGATATACCAAACACAGGGGGCTATTCCATTTGGAGTATATCAAAACAATGAAAGGGTAATGTTCCATATAAGATATGCCAAATGAAATGGGGTATTCCATATGAGACAGACCAAGTAAAAGGGGATATTCCAGAAGAGATGTACCAAATGATGTAGGGTGATATTCCATATAAGGTAAACCAAAAGAAGAGGGATATTCCATATGGGATATATCAAATCGCGAAGGGTGATGTTGCGTAATAGGATGTACCAGATGATGATTTCATATGGGTTATACCAAACAAAGGAGGATATGGGTTATAGCAGCTGCAAGGAAATATTCCATATGGGAGATACCAAATGGCAAAGGGCGATATATATATGTAGGGTATACCAATCCAAGAAGAAATATTCCATATTGGGAGATCCCAAATGAAGAGTTATATTCCATATGGGAGATACCAAATGAAAGGGGGTAAGATCACCAGACGAGACACTTTTTTTTAACACATTTACTCAATACAGTATTCATTAGTTCAGAAGCGTTCACTGACACCCACTTTGAACCATATGTCATTTTTAATTTTCTTGTTAAAGATATGACTGATTATATTTCAGCACCTCCGGTTTTGTCAGATGTCTTTGCTTCGTCTATGGCATTAAGCATTCTGTCCTCTATCAGTTATTTCATTGATCAGGCTTTAGCATGCTATTTATCTTTTTGCTCACTCAAATCTGGCTTGTGCATTCTGGCTTGAGCTGGACCCCGATTCTGTAATTTAATTTAATACAGTTGCGTGTTTAATAATATACCGCATGCAGAACATTTCCATCTCCTCTACCTGTACTGTAATAACGAATGTCTGCGAGTGGGAAAAGCAAAGCCGAGACGTTGTTATACACTGCATTAACTCCGAACAGCGGTGGAGAAAATGCATATGGAAATATATCAACATCATTGAACTTTCATGCTCTTTTGCAATTCACGGCCCTCTCAGAGAGGATGTGGGTGACGATGGAGCCTGTCTGACGAGCCTAATGAATTTTTATTGCTTAGGGCCATATGGCAAAGGCAAAAGGCTCTGCCTTCTCTGCACCTGTCTGAAACGAGCTCTGCTGCTCTGTTCTGAATTCTTCCTCCGATGCTCTTCGACTGTTATTTGGATGCAGAAGAAGCTGTAATAACTGATCAAAGCGTAGGCCGTGTTAATGCTTTGCGGTGATACGGCCGCGCTGTTCCTTTCTGATAAGCGTGTTGACAGATAATAAAATGAAATGGGTTTTTTTGAAATGTCCACTAGACCAATATATGAGGCTTAGCTGTTTCCTCTGATATAGAAATCTTCCAATAATCAGAAACCTGGGCTGTGTTTTCTTACAGTCGTGAGCAGCAAGACGTGAGCAATTCTTCTGCCTCACCGTATTCCCATATGCCTGAAAAACTCCCAACAAAATGCGACACCCTGCGTGTACAAAGCGTCTCGCCGCATATTGTATGGATACGAAGCGGAATAATTTGCGGCCGGCTCACTGAAGTGGCTCTAAGCTGGCCGATAGACGCGCTATATTTGTCATTTCCTACGGTCCTCTAAGGGCTCGTTTCGGGGCCTTTACTGATCCGTGACATATTCTCCCTGATTGACCAGCTGCTCGGACATCGAAAGCAATGAATAACTAATGAAGCCGGGTACCTGATTTGCCATGGAAAAAAGCATACGAGCGTTTCTTCCCGAGCTATTAGATGATGTTTTGCAACGGCAGAATGCCAGTGCATGTCAATAAGATCCCACTCTTTGCTGGAGCGACTTTTAACCGGAGGTGTGTCGTTTTAAAGCAGAGGGCACCTTCGGCTCGAAACAAAACAGAATCTGAAAAGGAGAGAAAAGAAAGTTGATAGCTAATTTGTATGCATTATCTAAATAATGGGGATTTATGTTCCAGCTCTCTTCCTGATTACAGAAGGAAAACAGTTTTCGTTCCCTGCTAGGTATTTAGAAGGAGGGGATAGCATAGGCGCGGATCCGGCAGGCCGTAGCTTATGTGGATAAATGAAAGTACTGCTCTGAATTACTTTTTTCAACACTGATTTACTCCAGTGTAAAATGTGATCATCTATGATATCTATATATCTATATNTATATATATATATATTGTCCAAATCCAAACTGGCTGGTTTTGTTAGCTGAAGCCTTAGGGGCATGAGAGAGAGAGAGAGAGACTAGGAGGAAAAGTAAGAGGGATAAGGAGTGAGAGAATGAAAAATGCATTACATATCCTGACATGTTTTAGCTCAGAGAGGTAAGGGATGTGAGGAGAGCTCTGGGAATTGAACAGGAGAACTCAATAGAGAAACATGGCACCCAATAAAGTGCTACAAACACAGCCATATGCGCCGTTTGCGTGATAAATCTCCAATTGAATCAGCTCCCAGCTGAAGGAAGTCCTGGAGTCGGGCCAGCTTTGACGGCACTCTCATTACAACTCAGAGCATTTCTGTAATGAGTGAGCTATTCTTGAGAGAAGGACGATGGCGATGATGATGATGATGATGATGAAATACATGCAAGACACCAACAGTTTATCAGAGTGACAGCTGATCGACAGAATGTTTTTGTTTTGTTGAGAGACAGTTTTTTTTTTCTCTGTAAAGAAAGGAGCAGGCTCATGAATCTTACATCAGCACATGGACATTTGTCTGTACAGCCTTTCTCTCTCTCTCTCTCTCTCTCTCTCTCTCTCTCTCTCTCTCTCTCTTTCTCTCTCTCCATGTCTTCCTGATGTGTGTCCAGACAAGCAGCAGGTCCTGGCAATTTGGGGACAGACTGACTTGGAACCACCAATTAAATGGCCATGCTTGGTTTATTTATTTTCCAGATATGGCAATGCCTGTCCTTCCTGAGATTTTCTTTATCTCTAGACAGTAATTTAAAACGTGATGTATGAGATACAGCTTCCACCCTAGTGCCAGGCGAGCATGCATAGTTGGGTACCAAGCTGCACACTTAGCACAATTTGCAGGGGATGATGGAGAAAATGGTATTGCTGAATAACTCTCCCTGGCCAAGACAGAGCAGAAGAAATATTACTTTTTTATTCAGAAGCATATGTCTCTATTGCGAAAAAGATCAGGAAACTAAAAACAGAGCACACTGCACATGCTGGTCTTAGCAAAACGGGCTACATGAGGGATAGATACAAGGAAGTGTGTTCTACTGTATCTGAAACACCCCAGTGAAGCTGTAATGATACACCGATACAGAATACAATGCAAAACCTCTCTCCACTCTATGTCCTCCTCGGGGGCCATCTAACTTCAATTCTATGATTAAATACCCCTGATGCCTGGTTTCAGCCTGGGTAATTGAGATGGAGTTTCAATGCCTGAGGAGGTCACTGCTAAAGGTTCTCGGCCGTTTTTGTTTTAGCCTTTCTAGACCACCATTTTGCTGCTTGAACAACTTGTGTAATGCTTTTACACTTACTTCATTTAGCTGAAACTTTTATCCATAGCAGCTGGCAGTTGAGACACGATACAGTTGAGCAGTTGTGGGTTGAGGGCCTTGCTCAAGGACCCAACGGTGGCAGCTTTGAGGTAGTGGGATTCGAACACATGACCTTCCAGTCAGTAAACCAATGCCTTAATCCAATGGGGTAACCAGATGCCTTAACCCAGTGGGGTAAATTAATTTTTCAACCAAGTAGGGTAACCTAATGCTCAGCGGGGTAACACAGTAACATAACATAATGAGGTAACCCTATGCTTTAACCCAAATGGGTAACACAGTGACTTAAGCTAATGGGGTAGCCCAATGCTTTAACATTGGGTAACCCAGTGAGGTAACCCAAAGCCTTAACACAACGAGGTAACCAAATGCATTCACCCATTGAGGTAACCAAATACTTTAAGCCACTGCTGTAGCCCAGTGCCTTATCCCAATGTTGTAACACAATGCCTTAACCCAATGGGGTATGGCATCGTTAAAGCGTTGGATTAAGGGCTTGTGTTACCCCACTGGCATTGGGTTAAGCCATTGTGTTACTCAATGGGGTAACCAGTTCCTTTAACCCAATGATGTAACCCATTGCCTTAACCCAGTGGGATAATTCATTGTCTTAACTCTGTAGTTATTTGGATTTGTGTGTGACTAATATATACAGCGTGATGATTATGTGAAATTCAGTAACAGTACATAAATCATTCAGATTGGAACAGGTGGTGTTCATTATTCTATTTTATTTATTTGCAGCATTCTACACTTAAGAGAAAGTACATGTATGTAAAAAAAGAAGGCATTGGATATTGAAGTGCAATGGGCAATGGCAGTTTTATATTTTCAGGAGCCACATTGATGTTATATAAAATTTAATCGAAACTCAGCCATCTGTGAAGCTGTTTGCCTAAATGTGTTCATTTTTGTGTTCGAGTCACTGGAGCAAGACTACATCACGATTTTAAATGAAGAAGCAGAGGAAGGATTGCCAACAGTGGTGGCTGAGGAGCAGAATGTAATAAATGCCCATCTTCACATCAAGCTGTAGCGATCCAACCGCCGTTGCACAAACATCCGTCACTGCAGCCTCACTTACCCGCAGGCCAGAGTGGCGAACGAGCCAGATTTGTGGTGAGTGTGAGTGAGCGCTCGCTGAAGAATGTAATTACTAGGACTGACCGCCACTCCACGGCCCGTCTAGTTGTTCAGGCTCATTTTGAACACATGATGCTGACACTGCAGTGCCCACACTGACAAACCCCGCAGCACTGCAGGGGAAAAACTCCAAATGATGCCTGTCTTCTTCCACATGCTAAAGGAACCACCGGCCTGGGAGGAAACAGTATGACAGGCACTGAATGGAAGGAAATGGATCCTCCCCGACAAGGTCAGGAGTGTCGAGGTACAGAAGGCTTGCTTTTGTTTATGTGCTTACAATGCGAGTTAGCTAAAGAGCTTTACAAAGCCTGACTTATAAATGGCAAAAACCATGAAAATAAGAGTAGCGTTAAGTGGAAACTTTTTGGAAACTGCATTACTACCAACCTCTGCAGTTCACTTCTGAGAAGCTGTTTTTTTCTTAGTAGGAAGATCATTAAGTTTGAGTCGCACATACAGCCTGGTGCGACTCAGCGGAGAGATCGGTTTCTTAAGGCGAGAGACTGGTCACTATGAGGAGTTATTTCCAACCCATCTAATTGACACGTAAAGTGGCACCAAACCACACACCAGTTCTTCTGAACTGAGAGACACACAGCAGTTCATTAACACCAAGCTTTCCCAGAGATCACTAGGGAAAAGGCCTGTCTTTTTTTCCCCTCTTTCTTGACCCCAAGGCTTGAAGCCAGACTCCAAAAACACTGAGATCATCTGGATTGAAAGGATGCTAGTGTGAGGTGGTAGAGTATTCGTTGTGCTATGGCACTCTGGGGAAGGGGAGTGTATGAGGAGTGTGTGTGTTTTTTTTTTTTTTTTTTTTTATTTCTCATGAGGTGGTTTTACTATATAAAGTTTGCCCTGTGCCCTAGCCCACTTACCTCTGTGCTTTTCATATGTGGAGGTGTACAACATCCCTCTCGTCTATAAC
Organism: Pangasius macronema; assembly: GCA_037577455.1. Classification (NCBI taxonomy): domain Eukaryota; kingdom Metazoa; phylum Chordata; class Actinopteri; order Siluriformes; family Pangasiidae; genus Pangasius; species Pangasius macronema. Next base: position 2,328,313 of record CM074968.1, on the reverse strand, counting down.
TGAAGCAGACCTGAGGGAGATTTCTGTGTCGAGTTATGGCTTTATGTTCCACTTGAGGGACGGGGCCGGGAATGGTCAGACATAAGTGAAAAGTCTCTAGGTCAAAACCATTTTATCTCTAGGTCAAAACCAGAGAACCATAAAACACTGATGTGAACAAGGGAATGAGAGAACTACGAAACAAGACTTTGGAAATGACTTGAACATGCTGTCGAAAATGTGATACTTTGCAAAGAACATGAACTATACAGTCAGTACTACCAGGTGAAAGAAATTCGATGCAAGTAGAAGCAAAGATTTGGAGGAGTGTCCAGTGTGTAGATTATACAGATAAGAGGCCATTTTGGAGGGCAGAAATAGAAGAAGCTTTATAGGTGTGTAGATTTTCTGAAACATTACTATAAGTAACCGTCCGTCCACACTAGCGAACATATGACAATGGGCTCAATCTAACTAAAAACAGCTTTACTGCTAATCTCTCAAAAGTTAGCTAGCATACCTCTGACTGTACAAACTAGCTGCCATGATGAATACCAGTAGACATAGCAGATAGATTACTGTGAAGGGTATTAGATCTCATTCTGACTGTTAAAGTTTAGATTTGTTAGGATTTTAGATCCTTGGAGCTGTCTGATGATTTAAAAAACCCTTATGAATCAACAAATATATGATGTTAGAGAAATGTAGTGAAGTAGAGGTAGAGATTTTTTTTCTTTTGAGAGGTACTGAGTAAAAGTCAAAAGTTTGAAGTGAAAGAAAAACACAAGCAAATAATGTAGCAGTAAGTAGGCTAGCTGCCTAATAAAATGGCATTCTTTAGTTACTTGGCCGGTTCAAGGTCTCAGTAATTGCAGCCCAGGTTTATTCTTTGTTGGCATGGCTATGATAATTTGTCAAGATCATGCTAGCTTTGCGTTTTGTTTTTTTTTTTTAAATTAACTTCTTGCATTTACTTTTGTGTTATAGAATGAAGGACATATTGCTAGTGATCAAGGTAAGTGTAGAATAGGGAATTTCCTCTCTACCTGAAACCCTCATCTAAACAGAATTGGTTTTTCGCTTAAACAATAGCGCTCGACCTATTATGATGCCAGTGTAGCTGCTGTAGTGTAACATCTTTTCCTCATTACTTCAGTAGCTGTAAAGGAATTTCATAAAGCAGTGTCCAAGAGCTCACAAAAGCACAGTGGACATGACGACCTACTACACAGTGAAATACATTGCCTTTAAACATACAGAACGGGTTCAGGAACCTATTTGGTCCTGGCTGTTTGCCGGGTTTCCTATAAGTCAGACTTTTTTCGGCGTACTCGTCTGATTTTTTTTCGACTTGATCTAAAAATAGGACTGCAGTAGCAGTGATTAGCTGCTATTTTAGCCAAATCATATGTCTTTTCAGAAAAATGGTAATTCATTAAGTTTGGAATAACCTGAAAAACTTGGTAACTTTCTGTCAAATGTTATGTAGAGTCTGTGTGTGTTTGTGTGTGTGTGTTTCGGGGGGGATTTTGCCACTTGTCCCAAATTAGGCCAAGTGCTGTCAGTAAGCAAAATTGAGCATTTGGAGGCTCGGATGTGTGCGCTGAACCCTGGCTCTTCTGGAGAACATCTTCCCGCAATCTCTGTTGGGGCCAAGCTGAGACAGATGGGCAGCCGAACCCTCTGAGAACAGGTGGAACCTCTTAATTGGGACTTGGTCAGCAAAAACGGCGGCAAGCCTTCAAAGACGCCGCCACCACAGCTGTGTGTCCAGTAGAACTTAGAGAGCCTGAGCTAAGCTGTGAGGGAAAAACTGTCACGTTGGGCTCTTGGGACTGGAGCATGTAGCAGGCTGGGGGGTGGAAAAAAGAAGTCAGACCTCATTATCCGAATATCTTGGTCTCAGTCTGAGCTTGTGTTAGATATGAGTGCTTGGTTGTCAGCTTGGTAATCAGGTAGCATGATGTTCAGAAAACAAAAACATGGTATGATGCAATATTGTGTCAATATGAACTCGCCAAAAACTCACCAAAAACTCGGCCAAATTCTTTATTTTGCCATCTGACGTAAGTCTGGATACCAAACGGAGGAGCTGGGAGTGTTAATTATTCCTAGCTTAGCATGTCTTACCTGTGCAGAGACTGACCTTGAAATTCAGAGCTTCTCCTCTTTCGTCTTTTGTGTGACCCAAGAGACTCCCGTGTCATCCTTTCTTCCCTCGTTTCCTCTTTGACGTTAGTGTGTGCTCAGGCAACATCAAGGGGAGTGAAAGCACTCGGGTCGTTTTCTTTTCCAATAACACGCTTTAATAGAGCCGTTTGTCTCAAGACGTGTCAATGCAAAGCGCGTGCGCTAGCTCGCCGCATCATCCGCGTTGTACCATAAATGCTCCTCTCAAAGCACCAACATGCTATTATCATGTTATAAGAAAGGCCATCATCGATGATTGATTCTTTATTCTTGTGTATGTAATGACCTCCCTAGCGTCTCGTACCGCGCCGGACTGAGGGCTGCTTTATCTCGCCAATAAAGTCTAGACAGCAGTGACCTGAAGTCCTTTCATTTTTATTTCTTTTATTTCCTTATTATTTTTTTTACATTTTCAGACACTCAGCTGCAATCTGTACCCTTTCTCAGTTGTAGGTCACTTTGGATAAAAGTACCCAAATAGTTAATCTGCATATGAATAATGTAACATTCCAATAACATTCAACCAATAACCATTAACATTCATTTAAAAGTCTTCAAATTCCAATGGACACAAATGAGGCACCTAAGGTTTGGAGATTAAGCTCACTGAATTTGAGCTGACATCATGTAGGCAGGCTTTTGCTGTGCATTCTGTTCGTTAATCCTCTATATTACATCTGTCAAAAACAAACATGCGACAGGAGCAAAAATGATACTTGATTTAACCCTGTTAATTTTTTTAATTCTTCCCACTAACAGATGTTTATTAACTCTTGTTCAGATGAGGCCTTTTCTTTTTGGCCATAATTCAGGTTACTCATTTAGAGAGACATGAGAATTGTTCCAATTGGAAGAACTGAGTGAACAGGCAATGAATAACTGCGTTAAAGTACTGAGTATAGAAAAGGCAGGCGATTATAACGGCGGTGCTGAATGGGGCTCAGATCTCTTGAATGTTCTTTGCAAAGACCAATAGTAATTACAAGTATTGATTCACTTGTTATTTGCAAGGTTTTCTGCCCCTGAGACTGATGGTTCCAGTTCAGGCAGGAAAATTCATGCACTGTCCCAAGTTTACATTTTACAAACCTTAAAACCACAGTAATTTCAAGTTCATTGGAGTAATAAGGGGGTGGGGGCACGATGGCCTCGTACCTCCAGGGATGGGGGTTCAGGTCCCGCCTCCTCCCTGTATGCACGGAGTTTGCCTGTTCTTCAGTTTTTCCTCCCCCAGTCCAAAGACATGCATTGTAAGCTGAATGGCATTTCCAAATTGTCCACAGTGTGTCCGATTGTGGCCTGCAATAGGTTGGCACCCTGTTGGTGTTCCCTACCCTGTACCTTGTGCCGAGTCCCCTCGGATAGGCTCCAGGTGACCCCACCACCCTATGTAGGATAAGCAGTACAGAGAATGATTGGACTAATAATACTGTTGGAAAATGAAAGGGACTTCAAGACAAGCCCACTTAAAGCCGCTATGGGCTCGATATATGGACTGCTCTGCATTTTTAACACATGGAACATGGTAAGGTTATTTAAAGTGACCTAGAAGCCTCACTACCAGGGCCTGAATATTTCTTGAGTGTCAACTTTATGAAGTCAGTTCTAAATACACTGAAATAGGACAGAAGAGAGAGAGAAAAAAAATGCATTGTATATAAAACGGAGCATCGGGATTTCCAAACCTTTGAGGGAGACTTATCTAAATGATGGATCAGGAAGCTGTCAGTAATAAGATCGTGTGCGAGCATAACGGCTGGGGAAATAACGAGTAGAGATTCATACGGAGCCTCTGACTGCATAAGTAAGCGTTGTAGTCATTATCGGGCGAGAGTAGAGTCCATATTGATTTTTAGCCGTGCTGAGAATCGAGCATATTGGAGCAAGTTGATGAAAGACCACCCTCTTCAACCCCCTCCCCCTCGTTTCTGCTATCCAAACACCATTTCTGGAGAACCATTTCATCTAAAATCAGCATTGTATCGCCACGGCTGCCTCCAGCCACAACACGCCATCGAATCTCCATCAGTCATTCCGTTGCGGTAAACTCGACGAGCTACGAGAAACTGCGCAAAGTGTAATTACGGACGGGAAAAAGTGAGGTTTCTGTTTCTGCACGTTTGTATTCCAGGCGTCTAGCTCTTCATCAATAATGGCTGGATGGTGGGAAGTCAAGGGAGGGGAGGGGAGGGGGGATTTCCTGCACTCGTTTCCAGCAACAGGAGGCCCAGGGCACACTAGACTTGCTCGTCACGTCCCTCAGCTGCCTCCATGTGTCAGGCAGGCCGAGAGACGGAGAGAAGGAGAGTGGAGAAGAGTGGGAGGAAGAGAAGAAAGAGCGAGGCGAGGGGAATTTGAGGAAACTCGGCTTGTCAGTGTAATTGGCACCTGATGTGTAGGGCAATGGTGATGCATTGACATTCATTACGCTTAATAATGCACTCGATTTCCCAGCTTCGGTCACTGCTGCTTCTGCCGACTGCATGCTTAGCAGAGAGAGTGAGTGAGTGCGGGGAAGACTGCGAGCGAGAGAGATGCTGGATGAGCTTCAAAGAGACTTCGTAAAGGCTTTTCTTCTCACTCTGCCGTGTGGTATTAAGCGGAAAAGCTGTCCGTCATTGGCCAGAATAATGTACGCCATTATCAAGAGCTCTGCAGTCCTGGGGACTCGGTGGCCTTCGGTTTCACACACTCGACTACCAGATTCAGATCACGAACACAACTTCTCACAGTCTGTCGGCTAAATTGGGGGTGTTACAGCAGGGGAACACCACAAACTTTTATCAGTGCTGTGATGTGGATCTTGATACTCAGGTTTCTCAGGGCTCTACTGTGCAAGAATATTGCAAAATTCCCTCAGACAGAACCACGTTTGATGTACAAGTCTTTGTGCTCATCCTAGCTGTAGTCAGTTATGTATTTTGTGACTATTCTCACTGCTTGATGTGTGGAATACTGGACTTCTCCCATCTCTCCAAACATCTCCTTGAAATACTAGGTGTGCTACCATAAACATGAAGAAGGTCTCTTGGTTTCAGGGGCAATTGGGAAAAATTAACCACTATTTTACAAATTGAACGCTAAAATTCATTCACCCTTGTACATTCTGGCTATGTGTCTTTTAGAGTAAAAGTGATACATTGTGCAATACAGTACATCCTTGCTATTCTTGCAAAGTGTTGTTCTGGACTAAAGTAGTTGGATTTGTGTACTTGCAACTTCCCTAGCATTAGTGCTACCTCTTCTAAAGGTTAACAAACAAATAAGAGCAAAAGCGACACCAAAATCTGTCTGTATCTATCATTAGAGCTAAATAGATGAAAGTTTTGGTATAACATTTGAGAAAGCCCTAAGAAAGGACAATCAGAAAACCTTCATTCAGCTACTCCAGCTAAAACTTTACATACAGCATGCTAACCAACATGGAGAGTGAAAAACTGGTCCAAGATCTATTTTTAAAGTATCTGTTATATTGAATGATGTTTTTTGGACAAATCGTAGATCTGTAAAGTGAAAGAATACAATGAAGGCCATCTGATCTTGCTGTGCAACACCTTAGACTTGAAGTAACTGATAGGATGGCTGGGAGTCAGATGGAACTCCAACTGAAATGGAGGAAAAATAGTGGAGGAATTTTATATTTAGTTATTGGAACGAGCACATTAATTCAAATGAGTGGTTCGACTTGCAGCCAGAACTGCTGTAATATAAAATTAATCACCACCTTCTGACCAATCAGATTCGAGAAGTCAGCGGCGCTGTGCTATTTAAACCGTCCGTTCTGGATCTGCAGGCGGAACAAATTCATTTGGCTCGACGACAAAATGCCCTTTCATGTAAACAGCCAGTGTTTGTGAGAATGACGTGATGCCGTGCCAGCGGATCTTACGCTCTAGCTGTTTTGGCCGTGTCGAGCCGTGCTCTGACCAAACCGACAATACAAACCTTATCTGGGTGAATTGGAACAGAAGCTCCCACTCGCGTCTCATTGTCCGACCGAAGATCACTGCACCTGATTCCAATCAGCTCGTCGTGCCCTTGTGTTCAAGCACAGAGCCGAGAGCCTGCTGCTTCCTTTGTCCTCTCCAGACTAAATTGGACGTGACTCTCGAAGACAGATAACCCTTCTGAAAACAAATCAATTTGCTGGTGGTTGTGTAATGGTTTCTAATGGTTAGTAGTGGTGTTTTACGGTTTTCGGGTTTAAGTTTAAATGTTTCCTGATGCACACAAATAGCTCCAGGAGGAGGTGTATGGGAGAGAGAAAAAAAAGGTTCAGACCCTCAACTTGTGGAAAAGAGCTGAATTTGGCCATGTTTTCTTTTATGATTCATCATGCCCCCAAATGATATTAATAATATGTATATATATGTGTGTGTGTGTGTGTGTGTGTGTGTGTGTGTGTGTGTGTGTGTGTGTGTGTGTGTGTTGTATTATTTATGGCTGTGTAATAGACCTGGTTATATTAATAAGGCTAACGAGGAATAGATGCCAATTTAGCCCACTTAACACACTCAACAGAACACTAATTAGGGCTAATAATGCAAGTCTGTTATTAGACTAATTGTTTGTCACACCCTGACTTTAATGCAAAACAAACGTGTTTTGTTTCAGAGCCATGAACACAGCAGTAATATATCTGGAAGACACTTAATATCGGTGCCCTTTGCTTTACAATATAGTGCAGATTTGCATTAGTTTCAATTATTAGAAAGATAAATTACAGCAGCTTCATCACAATAACCGTCAAACAGCCGGCGCCCGGTACGCAGCGTTCATCACAGCATCGCCAAAAAAAAAAATTAAATAAACAAGAAAGGAAAAGGGAGAAAAATAAACTTAGGGTGTAAGAAGTGTAGCAGTCAGCGATTTCTCAGCTAAGTAGAGCAGCACGGCGCAAAGGGAGACACGAGGGACAGATAATGGTGTGTTATTTTATTCCACCAGCCAGATGCTGACCAGTTTGTTTGGGTTCATCGTCTTGTCTTTGCCAAGAAAGTTGTAAATAAGGAGGAGGGCTGTGATGAACCTCGAACCACAGCCGAGGAGCGAGACAGATAAGGAGAGACAGATAAGGAGAGACCGATGGAGCGATTGCGCAGGTTTGCGGAAGCGAGTGAAAAGCATTTCGGGCCCAGATGCGATCTCCGTAGCTAATAGAGAGACGAGGTGAGAGCTGAGCGCAGGGTGCTTTAATGAGAAAACCGCACATGTCCATCCTCCTCCACTTCCTTATTGTTGTTTACTGATAGTGCTGATTGATTGATTGCACATAGGCAGTTTTCTTATTTGTTTTCAATTTCATTTCCACGTCTTCATATTTCCATTCCAATTACTGTAGCAGTGGCTTAAAATAACACCTGGGTATTAGCTTGGATTTGCAGGAAGCGGGTTTGCCTACGTTTCCTGGATGATAAACCTGGGCAGTGTGGCGATGTAACATGGATAAATTATGTGACAAAACCGGTTGAGCTAACACTATTAAAGACTGCGGTGGTATTTAATTTAAAGGTTTGTGTCTCTAAACACTGACAGCTGATTGGACATTTGGAGGAGTAGGAGTAAGCTGTAAGGCAGATTTACATTTCTCAGGTCCCAGACCTTCGCTTTGCTTCCAGACCTTTTTTTCTTTCTTGAGTTGTGGCTAAATTTCCAGACATCCTACTGTGCGACGCTACTCTGTGCACCCGAACCAGCTCTGCTTAACGATTTCACCCACTGAGAAACTGTAGCACTTTCAGATACTGTTTTGACAGCAGCATATAAAGGCTTTTTTTTTTTTTTTTTTGGGAAAACGTCCTGTCTTGTCACAGGAGAGAATCGTAATTTCTTGACTAGAGCTGCAGGACGTCTCTGGAAAACCAGCCTCGGCATTGTTCAGCAGATACACTGATACGCGGTAATAAAGGGACTCGTGCGCCGGTTGGAGATCGCCAAGCTGAATGGAATTTCCACGCTGAAATAAAGCGTCCTTGCCGAGCTCCTGGCAGCTATTCAGCTCTTCAGATTATTATGTTTTCTCGTGAGGAAGCAGGTTCAGAGCTGTATAGGTGCCGGTCAAGGCCGTGTTTTTGTAATTTCCATAGAAATGAGGTAGTATTGCTTTTGTGGCTTGGTTGCTTTATAAAATACGGAGCATTTTGTAGCACTCCTTCATTTGTTTTGTTTTGTTTTTTTGTTTTTTTTCTGTCCAGACTATTAGACAGGTACTGGATTTTGTCTGGATTTACAATATTATAACTATATTATATATATAAAAAAGAATGAATGCAGTAGCTGGTGGGTAGGAAATTGTAATGTCTAAATTGGGAACTGGGGCAAAAAACTTTTATTTTTTTTATTTCCTCTCTAAGATTATAACATCCTCAGAAGTTGTTTGGTTTTTGCCTCTGAGAAAACTTTTAAATGTTTTATGGAGAACCGTCTAACGATGGGCTTTCAGAAAAGCTTCCAAGTAGAACAGATGCAGAAAGTTAGACGCCTGAAACATCCAAAGAACCCTTGACAAACAAGTGTTCGCAGGGACAGTTCTGTTCGTTTATTATTATTTTTTTCCCCTGCCTATTACAAATTAAAAGAAGAAGAAGAAGAAGAAGAAGAAGAAGAAGAAGAAGAAGAAATCCAAACAGTTACAACAGGGTTGCAAGCACTTCCTGTTTGTGGTTCTAATAACCATAAAGAAAACATACAATCCCACAATCTACACACCTTTGGTGCTTGGCCCCCTAATAATAATAATAATAATAATAATAATATTAATAATAATAGAAATATCTAGTATACGAGTATGGTGTCTTTTTAGCCGTTTAGAGTTACAGGTAAAGTCGTCCATCCCGTGGTGGGAAAGTGAACGTGACGACTTTACAACAAACCACCGACACCGGAGACTCCTTCTGTAAACGCTAAGTAAACACGTCCTTGGAGAAAAGGCTTTAAAAATATATATATATATTTATTTATTTATTTTTGACAAGAAAAAGCAACAGGGACTTCGATTAGTATTAGCATTCCACTCGGCCCAGCAATAATTCATCCAGCGTGAGTGATTTTTTATTTTTTTTTCTCCCGTTACTACGCTGACAGCAGAAAAATCTCATGAATGTTGGAGCGGCTCCCGCTGTTTGTTTAGTTTACGCTGTATGATTAAGTCGCGCCCGGGATGTTAATTCATTCTGCCGATCAATAACGTCTCAATAACGTTCGGCTAGCTCAGGCTTGCTAACATGGCCGACCCTTAGTGTGTGTGTGTGTGTGTTTGTGTGTGTGAAGTAGGCATGCAGTAATAAGTAGGTTGCCGCTCCACTCTGTCTCTATATCGTTCTTTCTTTTTCTCTCTTTCTCTTTATATTTTGTAAGCGTACTCTCCAAGGCCAGAGCTTTGCTGACTCCACGCTTCCTATATCCACACAGACTGTCTCAGGAAGCTCAGTGAGAATAAACTTTTCTCTGTTTTTTTTTTTCTTTTCCCCCTTTCTTCCTCTCTTGTCAGCTTTTCCTCTCTTCCTCAGTCAGCGAGATGCTATCTCAGTGGTTTGGATGCTAGTCCTGATCCCCTCACCCCTCCTCTTGACAGAGCACATTTGATAGCTCTTACTCAGGCATCTACGGGGATTGATACTGATGGATGGGATGCGCCGCGAGGTAGCCATGTCACGCTCGCCATTTTTCAACCTCAGACACGGCCCTTAATTAGCGCAGATCGCTTCTCGCCTCGCAAGTGCTACTGGCTCCCAATTATCATCGTTCAGCTTGTGTTAGCTGCAGGGAAGGTTGCGGAGTTCAAAGCTTGGATGCTCCTCTCACAGGTCCACCTTCACATTCTCAACGGTGGTTGCTGAAACACACGCTCATCCAATGATGTGATGCAATTCCGATACCCGTAGCCGAAACAGCCCAGGAATAGCGGATGTTCCTGCTGTACTCACGAGTAAGTCTGTGATTAAGTTTTTATGCCGGTAACTGGGGGATTAGTAGTTCAGATTCAAGGGCTGATGGGATGACACTGCTGGAGCCTTGAGCTAACTCCTCAAGACGCTTCAGATAAAAAAAAAAAATCAATCGTGCTGAATGCAGTCGTTAATATTAGGGATGCACCTACATTTTGGCCGCCAATTTTTTTCAAATTTTGGCCGAAAATGACACATTTCCGGTTTCATCCAAATGCAGATGCGCTGAAAACACTGTCACTGATTTTCATTTTGATTTGCAGGTGTTGTGAAGGACAGGCTTTTAAAATTCAAGCTAGTTTTCATTACTAACACATTCAAACACATTCAAAGCAAAATGATTTATTACATATACAGTACAAACAATACAAAAAGCAAATTAATAATAATAATAATATTAATAAAATGAAAATAATGATCTTTTTTTGTGGTTAGTTTGTAGTTCCAATCAGGACTGTTAATAAATCAGCTTCAGCTGCGTGGATACGAGCTCCTGCCCACTAACCCCTTGTTTACATATTATATGCATACGATACACCTCAGTTTACTCCCATACACAGCTAATTTACATGAAATATGCAAATGTATGCAGGTGTTGTTCCAGTGAGCTAATAAAAAAAAAGGAAAAGATTCAGTAGAATAGAGTTGTCCTCAATATCTGAGGAAAGAAGGAAATAAACTGGGAAAATGTTGTTACAGTGAAGCCGAGCTGGTGGTGCTTGTGTCTGAGGTTGCGGCAAATCAAAAATATTCTTTACAGAAGCCTCAGAACACACAAGGGAGGAGAAGATGGTGCAATATGTTTGTCTTTCTCAGTCCATTGTTTTTACTGAAATGAACAGTGAGTGGGTGCGTAAGCTTTAAGGTCAACTCGTGAAGCGTTTTGCGCTTTCACCAACAGGTAATACTCGAACAAATCAGATTTAAGCGAGGTCAGGTTTAATTCAAGGTTCGTTTACGAATACGGGTGAGACAGTACCAAACGCTTATTTCGCTTACACATGCTTACAAACAAAAACACTGAAGTTAGTCAAGCTAAAAAGAATGAAACCTGCTGGCTTTGAGTGTTGATATGGCAGGAAGTGAGGCCACGCTTATATGCAGTGACACCAAACCCAATAAGCCTTGGGTTCATTTGCAAATTTGGAGGGCTACTGAAAACAGGAAGCGAGGCAATATCCCAGCAACGGCTTGATGTGTTGCCTTGACATTTAGCATCTCCTAGTGAGCAAGTGCTGCTTTTCAGTGGCTCCTGGTCTTCCTCAATCGCGAAGGGGTGCAGCCAAAAAGTGCTTGGCCCCCTTAATCGCTGCTGGCAGATATATTTTCAATTATTGATGATACTGATTTTAATTATTTAACTCCAAATCAAGCTTTTCCATCCACTCGAACCAGAGTTTAACTGTACAGATATTCCAAAGATGACACTGACGAATAAGGAAGCCGACTGGAATTTGCATACGCTCGTTTTAACGCTGAAATTTGGCCCTGGCAGTTTTCCCCAAGCACTATGACTGAAAACCGGATCTGACCACCGAACCCCTTCTTCCTGCTCTAACCTAACGTGGATTAGATTAGTTCACCTGTCCACAATACGGAGACCTGCTGGTATTCCATAATTGATTCCTTGCACCAACAAGCCTGTGCCGTCAGTCAATCCTTCTCCTTTTTTTTCAGCTTTAATTAAAATCCATGACCGATTTCTAAGCCAAGTCGGGATCGATAGCAGAGGAGCGTCCAGAGATTGAAGCTCGATAAATCTATGGCTGTGAAGCCGCCGACCCTCCTGTCCTCAAGTGGGAATCTAGCACATCATCCTCGTGTGTGAAGAGGTATTGTGTCTGTGATCGTTACAGCCCCATTCCTTACCCTCGTGTACTTTTTTCCCCTCCGTTGCAGCATTTGGGGAAAAAAACGAAAGCTTTTTTTTTTTTTTACATGAAAATATTCAGCAAGAAAAATAATGTGCACCTCAATCACACGTACTGGAGCTTTACATTCCCCTGAAGATCAAGTCAAGTTTGCTTTAAAACACTAAGGTGACTCAAGGTGAGGCTTAAAAAACAAAAAAAGCTGAAGAAGGTGTTTACTTGCTGAAGGCGATTTTTAATAGAAACAGTTGAAGAAACAGTGCTCTGACTTTGGTAGGGTCAGTCAGCGTATCTTACACAAGCAATATCTATTTTTATACCACTACACTGTTGAAGTCTGGATTCCGATTGGTCAAGAGCTGTCGAGTTGTGTCGAGATTTTCTATAACAGCAGTGCTGACAGTACCACAGCTACAAATCGCAGGTTTATATTAACGCGTTATTGTTTCTATATTTTACGTGTAATCGTTGATCAACGTAAAAGAATCGCAGCTTTATGGAAGGAGTCTCCAGTGTCAGCGCTTTGGAACGGTCACAGGTAAAGCTCTATGTGTTTTCCAACACGTGAAGAGTTCACAGTCCAGAGTTCACAGGAGGGTCGCGGGAGCTGATATGATTTGAGGTCAAATAAAGATGCGTA
>CM074968.1:2248337-2283337 GCA_037577455.1 Pangasius macronema | reverse complement strand
CGCTAGAACTTTACACAGTGTGGATAATAATCTAAAGCACACACCAGTTATTTTCAGATGTTTTATGCAGCAGTTCAACTATTTTAGCAAAGGAATATGTTACTCAATGCTAAATAATATATGGGGATTATTTATGTATAGTAGCCTGCCTCGAGGTGCGAGCTCTGCTTCCTGAATATTCATTTCATTAGAACGTCGCTGCGCATCATTCAGCATACATTTAAACGTTCCATATTTTATTTCATTTATTTATTTTTACAGCCGAACACAATCTGTGAAGCTGCACATATCTGAATCGGTTTATATCCGCAACGAGCCGCCCGTTTATCACACTCTCCTGCCACATGGGTCACCGGCGTCAAACTCCAAACCCTCAGGCTAAACCGTGCCTCGGTTTATTTCTCCGTCACAAAGCTACGGAAAGCGATCCTGAAATGGTCCGTACGAGGCAGCACCTCCTGCCAAAGTGTATTATATCTACAGTAGCCTTAACCTTATTCCTAGACAAATATATATATGTAGTATGGATGAAAAATATATAACTCAAAATGTGTAAAAACAGAATAAAAGTACAATAATTAACATAAAATAGCTAGTTAAATGCTAAACCTTTTTTGTAATTGGTGATAGATGGCAGATTTTTTATGGTACGAGTGTAAAATTGATGGAAAAGTGCCGCTTTTCACCTGTTTTTAGTTCAGCTTCATAGTGGAACATGGAGAAGGCAAGCACTAGATCTTATGCTGCATCTGACTTTGAAGTCGGACTTCGGAATGATGTCATTTCCGACCTCTATGGGGGCAGTCGTGGCCTAATGGTCAGAGAGTCGGACTTGTAACCTGAAGGTGAACCTGAAGGTGGTGGGTTCGAGTNGGTTAAATGCAGAGCACAAATTCCTAGTATGGGGTCACCACACTTGGCCACAAGACGCTTCACTCACTCACTCACTCACTCACTCACTCTTTGCATTCCAGGTCCAAAGTGGGAAGAAAAAAAAACACGGAGAGACGCCACCAAGCTAACTGGCTAACTGCGACGGGTGACTCCTAAATAGTGATCTGTTGAGTTATAGATTTGACAAGCGGATATTAAAGCACACTTAAAGTTCAGTGCTACGGGCAGCCATGTTGACCCGACGTCACTCACACTGGAGGGGACCTCCTCAGGTTGTCGAGTGGGAATTCCGAGTCGAAGGTGGTGTTTATTTTGTTTTTTCCTAGTTGGAGGTCCGAGTTGCAAGTTACGACCTGTAACCGAAGGCAGGGTTCTGAGCCATTAAGCAGTTTTAAAACACACACAGCACACTGACTTACGGAATGACGTATGAATGAATCTGCATCTGATTCATGAAACTGATCAGACGAATCAGATTATTCGGCTTCATCTGCGCAGAAGCAAGCTCACTCCCACTAATCCCTTATTTGCATGTCATATGCAAACGACACGCCCACATTTACGCTCATATGGATGTAGTTTATAAGGAACAGAGAGGGAAGAAAATACATTTCAGTGAAACTCATTTAGAGGCAAAGTTGTTCGAGGCCATAATCAGGTAGAAACCATTTCCCCACGATGTATCTGCTACGAAACGGATATGATGGAAAACATTAATTCACACTTTAGAAACTTTTACTGCTGCCAGGTTTAAATTCTGAGGACAAACAAATCAACAGTAGTCTTTGGGGCTGTAGCGGTGAGCCTCACGGTGCATTAAATTACCCTGTCAATCCAGCATCAGTTGTTAATTTCATATTTCACCCTTTGCTTTTTTTTTGCTTACGAGGTCCCGTGTCTGGTGTTTTTGTTTTGTTTCTTCTTCCCCCGTAGAGAGTGTTTGTGTCATGTTTTTGCGACCTCTCTAAACTGAAAGAAAGGAGTTTCAGGCGTGTAGGGTGTGTTTCATTGTGAGCAGCTCTGATCCGAGAGGAGAGAGAGAACACAGCATTGAACACTGCAGAGCTGCCAGAGATACTGAAATACACACAGCTGCTCAAAGCACTGTTTCCTCTCTCTCTCTCTCTCTCTCTCTCTTTCTCACACGCACGCTATCATTCTCTCGCTCTCTCTGTGTGTCTTTGCTTTTTCATTTCATTCTCTTATGCTGATGTTAAAAATATGAGAGACTCCAGCTGTAGCGACAGATTTCACCAGTTCTTTGGTTTTGTATCATTCTGCAATCAGCACACACACACACACACTACATGACACGCAAACCACACCACACACAACACAAACTTTTTATTGCTGTTGTCACAAATCCCATGGGTTTCAATCAGTGATCCCCATGACACTTCAGCTTGGCCGTCATTGCTCATGTTGCTTTACACCACAGCGCTGTTGAATTCTCAAACCTGATTGGTCCAAAGGTGTTGATTAATTTTCTATACCAACACACTGCAAATCAGAGGTTTATATTAATGCGCATGTTCTAATATGTTTTTTTTTTTTGTAGTAACATGACTAAGAAATGTGTTCTTATTTGGCAAAGTTATCTGCAAGGAAGTTAGTAAGGAGGAAGGAGTCTCCAGCATCAGCGCTTTGCAGTAGTCAGATGTAAAGCTGTAACTTTAAGTTGAGAAAAGGGAGTGGAGATTCCTGGGAAAGTCCTCTTATGACTCTACATTTGAGTCATACATCATCTCGTTCTCTCTGCAGACCTGCGTAAGAACTTTGAGCAGGACCCACAGGGGAAGGAGGTTCCCATCAGGGGCATGATCGTTCTGCACTGCCGGCCTCCGGAGGGTGTGCCTGCTGCCGAGGTACTGTGTGTGTGTGTGTGTGTGTGTGTGTGCCCTTCTCTCTCGATGTATTTTTCTGGCTGGTTGCTGATAGATAATATTTAACTTGAGCACAAGCCCTGAGGTTGAATCATGCAGAGGTACACAGTAGGGGTCATGAACATACACTGAGGACAGGCGCGTAGTGTGTGGGTGCAGTGAGGTTAGACTCTCGGCAGGTTGTTAATCATGGCTGAAATGGAGGTGCCATGTCACGTTCCCCTTCTCTGAGTGCACTTCGGCCCTTTTGTCTACATTACAGCACGTAACTGTCTCACTCCTCTCACTCTGCCGAAGGGTCATGAGCTCTTTTTGCTTTCACTTTGCATCAATTTGTCACTGCAGTAAGATTTTGTGGGCTCATGCAGGCCAATCCAGGAACTTAAATCATAAAAAGGACACGTAAAGGTCATACATGTATACATCACACAAACCTACGGGACTAGGAAACTGAGTCAACTAGGTAACTAGGGCTAGAAACAAGAAATCCAAGACACCACTGGTCAAAAAGATTTGGAAAGGCTCAAAAGGAATGGGGTGGAAGTAGTTCAACCAATTAAAGAAGACAAGGCTAATGAGATGGGGCATGTTCAGGGCAGGCTGTGAAAAACAGGAAGCAGGAATGACAAAGTAAGACTGGAAAGTCTGCATCTACACACGTACTTCTGTACTACACTGTAATTGTAGAGCTGTGCCTCAAATCATATGCTTCTACACTACTCAAGATGGTGAGCGTGAATCCATCTAAAAACTGCCCAGTAAAATGAAACATAGATGTAGCAGAGCCAGCATTCATTCATTGTTAGGGGTTGCAGTGGCAACAGGATGAGAACGTCAGCCCAGACTTCTCTATCCCCAGCCACAAAATTCAGCTCCTCCTAGGGGGCATCCCCAGACATTCTCAAGCCAACTGTGAGATGGAATCTCTCCAGTGGGTCCTGGGTCAGTCCAGAGACAGCTCTGGTGAGAGCTGACCAGGGAATATCTTTGTAAAATACCCAAACTACCTCAACTGACTCCTCTCGATTTGGAGAGGCAGTATCTTCCGGAGAGCCTCCGATCATGGAGAATAAGCCCAGCATCCCTGCACAGGAATGTCATTTCTGGTGTTCTGGTGACTGGTAACCTTGTTGGATTGGTTATTTTGGTGAACCTCAAGGCTATGTGACCAGGAGCTTAATCCCCCCAGTAGAGCCTGACTTGGTGATCTGAGGGTAGACTCACAGATCAATCTAAGGGTAGAGGTCAGACAAAGAGCGATCCTAAAGATCCCCATGAAAGGTACAAACAAGACAGTGTACCCTGCCTGGATTAAGGTTACCAGGTCAGGAGGTAGTGTGTGCAGATGAGCACCTGGTGACTGGTCCACCGATGAAACCCGATCGAGTTCACCCCAATATGGCGACATGGAGCCATCTTGTGGGCTAACACCGTCCACCACAACACCATCTTCTAGCTAACATGCAGTCTGGCACTGTAGATCACAACACAAATCATTTGTCTTCTGTACAACAATGATTAGAATCGATATTTATCAGCATCTTATACAAACCACTTAAAACTATGTATCTTTTAACTCTTCTGTAGTTCCACAAATGATGGGGTGACATAAATAGTGGACATCCACAAAACGAAGTTAGATGGAACATTTTACTCCTGCATCTGTGCCTTGTCTCTGCTCTAAAGCGGGATTGTAGCAGGCAGTAATGTAAATGGAATTTTACTTTTGGGTAGAAATAAGAAAAATTTGCCTGACACCAAACCAAATTAGCCACATGTAAGCATCACAACACCAAATTACTCTTACGCATGCACCAAAATAAAGCCCATACATGGAGTACATTAGACCAAATTCAGTACAAGCATTTTGTTGTTATTCATGCCCCTCAGTGTTGCCATGGCATTTTTAGCTCTGCAGGAGAACCCAAGGGCTGCAAATATGAACCAATACAGAAGATTTTTTTTTACACACTTGAGCGCCACAATGGACATACTGTGCAGGAGAATTAGAGTGACCTTTAAAAAGATATAAGAGTTCCTGATGTGAGCTATTACAGCTATCCCTGAAGATCAGGGTCAGCCAATCAGCATTGCTCTAATCGAGTGAGAGTGGTATAACTTGTTATTTTACTGACATTATCTAATCCAGAGAATGTAATGAGTTTCAACCTGTGATCTTTAATATTATTACAGGTAATATTACAGGGAATGTCTGTATTACAGGGAATATGATGCTTGAACCCTAAAGAAATGATTGTGTGGCACCCAAAGGTCAGAGGCAGTAGGCTTCCTGTTTTATAAGTCCTCGTATTGTCAGCGGGGGCCATGTGTTCACCATGTTTATGAGAAGACTCCATATGAACTTCAGTTTTGTGACTTTGCAGGCCAAACTGGTCAAAATAGCTCAGATTTAACGAGGTGTTGTGCATGGTTGATGTTTCTCATGATAGAGGAACCCATTAAAGCTAGGCTAGTGGTCGGTCCTGAGTGTAATTAAGATGGAAGTCATTCCTTGTCATTTACACATCTAGACATTAAAGGGAAATGTGGATATGCCAGACAGTTTTATCTTGTTTTGTTACCATTACTGTACCAGTGGATCAGTGCTAGCTGTCTGAGTCATTACCCTCAGTCCTTAGCTAGCTTGTGCTTGTTATCCATATTTCCCAGTTGCCTAGCTACAGTGTCCTCGTTACTTTAACCAACTAAACGGTGAGCGTATTGTTTGTTTGCCTTCCCATGTTGCTAGCACGAATGTGAAATGCAGTGATCCATAATCTGACAGTTTGTGGTTGAGGAGCAGAAAACTCAAAAATAGTGGAACACAGAAATCTGGAAAATGGAAAACTCTTTGCCAAAAGCACAAACAAGAAGACTGGGATTTGATTATAAATTAAAACATTAGCAGACTTTGGCTTAACCACTAAAATGGCTACTTGCAGACAGAAATGCCCAAACTGTAAGGAAACACATTCAGACTCCATCTTTAACTGACAGCCATGTGATTATTATGTGTTTAATCAGGCAGTCATTTTTTCAATAGAGAAATTGAACTCTTTTTTTTTCTATTGCATAACGACTGTTTCAGCCTTGGTGTGCAATTTTCCCAAAGTATCGCCCATCTAATGCACACCATGTGTGCAGATGTGGTTAGAAGAAGATGACAGTTAACGGTGTGTGTGTTAGGAGTGTTAGCATTTGAATTAGACGTGAATGTTTGTGAATATATAAAGAGGTATTTAATATTTATGAGGATTTCTCAACAGCTGAAAATAATTCGTTCGGTTTTAAGAATAAATTAAAAGTGTGATTATGCTGATGAGTAACATCGCATTTATAGAGTAGACTATATATAGAAAAGACTCTTTTGGATCCAATTACAGATTCATTTCTTCCTCCACGATCAAAGCATGTCAAGTGTAAACGCCTGTGATGGACTTTTCATTTTTTGAGAGCTACCTTGAAGAAATAAAGACTTAAAGCACAACAGCACAGTGCAGAGAAATGAAAGCTCAGATCAATAAGCTCGAGCAAACCTGTGCTGGACTGGAGAAGACAATATGAAGCAGATGGATGCAGGATTGCTTGTCATTTTGTCCTTGGACGCCGGTGTGCGGCTTTTATTTACTTTTACATATGAGCTACAAGAGCGGCTTTGAAATTCATAAAGTTTTAAAAATGTTGATCCATTCACCAAAATGAAGATGCACATTCATCTTCATGGTGACAGTTTAGGAGACGCCGATATGCTAGCTATATCGTATACAAAGCGGTCACCTCACACATCACACACATGAAGCTATCTATAAATCACATCTTGTATAGGAGTCAGATTGTTGTCTTTTATTTATTTATTTATTTGGTTTGTTTTTTTCACCGCTAGCTCAGATGTCTGCATTGGCTCATTGTGTATGGGACTGAAAAAGGTTTCTCGCCAAGGTCTGTCCGCCATCTGCGTCAGTATTCCTTCTGCACGTAACAAATGTATGGCTGAAATCTTCGCAGACATATTGCTAGTAACGGAATTAACGCCGACAACACGCGCAATCTGCTCACAGTTTGGAGGGGATGCTTACGCGTCGCCTAGGCAACCTCGAGGAGTGGGCGTGCAAAAGTGTCCTGTCGTGTAGAGACACATGAAAAGTGTCTGAAGGTGTCTGAAGGAGCCTCTGGGGTGGGATCAGGTGGATGAATGAGGAAGAAGAATGGAAGGGAGGAAAGGTGCGGGGAGGAAAAGGGTGTACGGAAGAAGAGAAAAATAAATCCAAATTGGTTTAAGC
This sequence comes from Pangasius macronema, assembly GCA_037577455.1. Lineage (NCBI taxonomy): Eukaryota > Metazoa > Chordata > Actinopteri > Siluriformes > Pangasiidae > Pangasius > Pangasius macronema. The sequence goes on along the minus strand of CM074968.1, from coordinate 2,276,280 downwards.
CAGGACAATAAAATACTTNGAAAGAATGAATAATTTAAAATCCTTTGATTTCGAACCTTCAGACTGAGCTTTATGGAGCAACTTAGTGTGTAAATCGCCAAGGAAATGAATTCATGCATACTGATGCTTACTACCAAGGGCAGGTTTTTAAAATCCGCTCCCTGTTGTCCGTCCTGTGCATGTTGAGCGGGAAATCATGAGGGAATCTTAAAATCAGGACCGAAGCAGCCATAATGACCTTTTAGTACAAATATATCAGCGGTACACAGGGGGTCGGCGTTGTTCCAGCTGTACTTACAGCATGAGACAATGAATAAAGAGCATAACACCTTGTACCACGTTATAAACTGAAATATAAATGAACGTTTTCTATTTTAAGGCTCGGATGCGTTCACACAGTCAGTTCAAACCTCCCGGGTTCTGGTCAGCAAAAACTGGGCTGAGAGAAATCCCTCAACTTGGTACTCCCAGTGGGAGGTCGACATGAATGCCGAATAAGCAAGCGAGGTTAGCGAGTGAGGGAGGAGGAGAGAGAGAGAGAGAGAGTCTGTGTGTGTGTGTGTGTGTGTGTGTGTGTGTGTGTGTGTGTGTGTGTGTGTGTGTGTGTGTTTGTGTGTGTGTTCTCCAAGGATTCTCATCACAGGATCTGAGGGACACAACTTAATCACCAATCCCCCCCCACACACACACACACACACACACACACACACAAGATGTGTTAATCGGTTATATTCTCGCTTCGTCTCTTTCTCACATGTATACACACACTTTCTCAAACGGTGGTTCAGGATGTGTCTTTGCTGCCATCTTGCCTAATGAGAGCTTAAAGTTTCCCATGATTCTCTACCCACAGCGTGTGAAACCTTAGCAACACATATACCTCAGCTGGAATGTGAATCTCGGTTGAAAGTTTGGCATTTGGTGCCCTAATAATTGCCTGGAGTATTAAAGAAAATGAACCTCGGCTGTGTCTCATTCAGGGATTCAGCTTCTGTGTATTTGTTAGCGACAGCGCTGCAGGAGGAAAGTTCACTGAACCGCAGCTAACGTGCACCGTGCACGATTTCACCGCGTGCTCTCAGTAATGATAGAAGTCAGCAGGAACTTGAATACAGTTGCAGGACAACCTGAAAGCAGCAGGAACAACACTTACGCAAAGAGCAATAAGCAGTGAAGTGTACCTCAGTCACCTTCGTTCCTACACCTCTGACAGAGATGTGCATCTAAAACAATCTTATCCATAAAGAGCCAGGGATTCCACCTGTTTAATCGGTTGACCTTGGCTTTCAGCAGACCCAGGCGTGGCTTGCACCAACTCCGGCCCTATACTGATACGATCTGCTACCCCTGAACTAAAAGCATTTAGGTAGCAAATCAGAAATATTTTGGAACAACATACTCGAACAAGGATAGAACTTTTGTGCAGGATCCGAAGAACACCATGTCCACAGTGAAGCATGGTGGTGGGAGCATCATGGGGTGGTGCCGCTCCTCCGTAAACTGTACTGGGGCGTTACGAAAGAAACGTGAATGGAGTGATTTATTGGGACGTATTAGAGAAGAATTTAATCTTATCAGCCGAGAAACTGAAACTGGGGAGAAGATGGATGTTTCAACGAGACAACGACCCCAAACATACAGCTACAATAAATCAAGAAGGCACTGCATGGTCTAGCCAATCTTCTGACTTGAGTCCCATTGAACATTTATGGACACACACACACACACACACACACACACACACACACACACACACACACACACACACACACCAAGGACCAAGGCAGTATGTGTCATGTAAATGGCCATAACACACACACAACACACACATATACACTATACCCATAGCTGAAAATTGCAATTATTTATCTCTATCAGGGAATGTGAAAGGACGTCGATCCTCAGGGCAAATCCAGACATCTAGCCGAGGACTTGAAGACATCATGAAATGGCTGCGTAAATAAATGAAAGGAATTCCGGGATAATCCAATTGTGTCCTTTAGCGACGGGACCAAGGCACTAATGGCATCCAGTGGATGCTGCATAATTGAAACAAATGTGCCAATTAGACTGTCATTTCTCACATCGTCTGCCACACACTTAGCCTGGCTAATTTGTGTGTGTCGCCTCACACTTCCATCACCTTTCTCTCTCTCTCTCTCTCTCTCTCTCTCTTGCTCAGTCTTTTTGTTTTGTTACTTTCTTCCTTTTCTGTCTCTCTGTCTCTCTCGATCTGTTCCGCCCAGTCTTTTTATCACTTTCTCCCTTTCCTGTCTCTCTCAATCTCTTTCTTCCTTTCCTCCCATCTGCTTTCTCTCTCCTCAGCACATCTTTTCATCATTAGCCCAGGGCCGAGAGGGAAAATGAGTGAGACCGATAGAGCGAGAGAGCGAGAGAGCGAGAGAGAGAGAGAGAGAGACATGCACCAGCATGCAGAACAGTGAGGGGAACTCGGCCTTCACGCTGCATTAATTGCTGCTTTTAACTCCCAGATTTCCCAGATGGAGAACTGATGAAAACACAAAGACTGAAAGACGCACAACTTCAGGCACAAGACCTCACTGCCAGCCTCAGATTCGTTTGTTCATTATTTGAATTTTGCTTTAATTAATCCGCGACCCTGACCAGGATAAAGCGGGTACTGAAGATGTATGAATGCATGATAATGAGAGCTCCGACTCGACCTTCTGATCTCATCAACAGCTTTTCTTTTACGTCTCGTTTCTTTTTCAGTGTTTAAGCAGCCACCACGAAGCGGCAGCCGTCATTCCAGTCGATACGTGATACCGATTTAATGATGTCACTTGATGTATCGTGCGCGAGTGTGTGCGCGCGTGTCCTGTAGAGGCAGGAGTCACGTAAGGAATTGCGTACACGAATGTCCATGAAAACAAGTTAGTCCCTGTTCTGTAGCAGCTGTGCACAGATGTTCGCTCACCAGCCCGTCCCGATGAGCAGCCTCGTCAGTAGGAATGGCACGTGCAGATAACCGCCACGGGAGGTTTTATCCGGACAAATATTCATAATGATAAACTTCAAAATCCGGGTGTGTGTATAACAATAAATTACAGCCAACACGGACGTGATTGTGCATGAGCTCGTCTTCATTATGCTAATTAATGGCTTTCATTCATTATTAGCCGAAAAAAGAAAGCAAGATCAAAACCAGGGATGGCAAATACACAAGTGTTGTGTCTGTGTCAGAACGGATGGCATGTGAGGTAAGTACATCAACTGTTTTAGATCTTTACACACCCAGATCTGCGTGTGTGTGTGTGTGTGTTATTTAGTGATTATGCTAATGAGAGGGTGGGGACCGTACACTCTGTCGGAGCGCCCTGAAGTGACAGAAGCGGCGTCGGGTTTACAGACGTGCAGCTGGGAAGGACTGCAAGCTAAATGCCATAGAATTAAAATGCTCCACTATACAGAGGATGTCTGTGTGTGTGTGTGTGTGTGTGTGTGTGTGTATGTGTGTTTGTGTGTGTGTGTGTGAGAGAGAGAGAGTGAGGGAGACTTATGATCAACAGGATTAGACCAGTATCTATCTATCTATCTATCTATCTATCTATCTATTATGATTATTTATTTATTTATTTATTTATTTTGTAATTTGTACATTAGTACAGACATTTTTTTATTTATTAAAATCAATGTTTTAATTGTTTTTGTGTTACTTTGTTAGGAGGAGTTTTGTTAGAGCAAGACTTCGTGAAGTAATTTCAGCCATAATCATGCAAGGAATAACAAACACCGGACTCGTAAACTTCACCCGAAGTTAGAATAAAAATACTGAGCTTTGAAAGTCTCGACTCACGAGCCAGAATCCCCTTCACCACTGTCGATCTGTCTCAACTGTACATGCTGAACCGTGTGTAGTAAAGATTCTAACGATTCAGATTTCCTCTCTCTCTCTCTCTCTCTCTCTCTCTCTCTCTCTCTCAGGTGGAGTGGTTAAAGAACGACGAGCTGGTGACTTCACTCGACGACGATAACATCGACACTCGAGCCGACCACAACCTGATCATTAACGAAGCGCGACTCTCCGACTCGGGGAACTACACCTGCCTGGCCAGCAACATCGTTGCCAAGAGGCGCAGCGCCACGGCTACTGTGGTCGTCTTTGGTGAGACACACACACACACACACACACACACACACTTCAGTGTGGCCATGATGCCATGGTGCTCATCTGCCCATTTGGTTGTACATCATACATTAACGTGTAATATTTGACCTCCTACAGAGTAGACGTGAGGACTCATTCCCAATCCTGCGCTCACATTCACGTTCCTGACTAGCCAAGATGCCACTGCTAGTGTTTTCAGTGTCAAATGGCGTGACACTTGCTGCGTATAATTAGCTAGCGCTAATTGCCAGCGTTGGTGTTTATCCTGCAGCATAGTGTCTAAAGTGTTGGAATTTAAAGTGTTGATCTCTAAGGGAGTTTTTTTCCCCCCAAGAGAAATTTAGCATAAAGCTGGGAATTGAGACGCAGATTATAACTGCTTGGACGGCGTTAGCGCCGAAACAAAGCACTCTCGCACTGTGATTTAATGTTTTCTAAGCATTCAGTGCTACATTAAGAAAAAAACCTCAACTCACTTAATGGCAACGTTGCTTTCTACTAAATGAAAGCCCCCCCGGCTATTTAGCATTTAGCAGCAAAACGCGCTCCATTAGCATTTGTCGTTAGCCATGTTAGCGTCTCTGAGTGTCATGTTTATGTTCAGGAGAACTCCTCGATCCCCTCAGCGTGTTCGCGCAGAACTGAGAAAGCTTGTGGAGGGACAAATGTTTATGGTTTTTCCTCCGTGAATGCGCTGTAATCTTAATCCTTAATGCTATAGCCCAGAGAGTCAATTACAGCGCAGCATTAAAAATCAATACGTCTTTATAAACGTGGAGGCGTGAAGCTGCTCCGTCTTAATCCCATTTCAACACGCGCCGTGTGCTCATCCATCACTCACACCGTCTCGAGACTACGCTCAGACACCACTGCAAGCACAGAGACCAGAGCCAGGACGGTGTGTGTGTGTGTGTGTGTGTGTGTGTGTGTGTGTGTGTGTGTGTGTGTGTGAGAGAGAGAGAGAGAGATGAAGCTCCACATCTGAAGCTCTTCTGAAGTTCTGAAGAGCTTCTGTTCTTCTTTAGTGGAACAGCCCTAACATCACAAACCTGTCTGTCCGTCTGTCCGTCTGTCTCACCAGCTCTCACGCTGTCTGTCTGTCGCTCTATTTATCTATGTCTCTGTCTGTTAGCTCTATCTATCTATCTATCTATCTATCTATCTATCTATCTATCTATCTATCTATCTATCTGTCCTTTAGTCTGGCTGTCTATTTATCTATCCTCCTGTCTGTCTGTGTCTCTGTCCCCTCATCTGTCTGTCTTTCTGTAAGTCTCTTTATTCCTCTGCCTGTCTCTCTCTCTCTCTCTCTCTCTCTCTCTCTCTCTCTCTCTCTCTCTCTCTCTCTCTCTCTCTAACCCTTTGTCTGTCTATCCATCTGTCTTTTTATCCCTTTGTCTGTCTGGCTGTCTTTCTGTCTCTGTCTCTTTATGTCTCTTTATCCCTTTGTGTCTATGTCTGTCAATCCACCAATCAATCAGTCTGTCTATCTATCTATCTATCTATCTATCTATCTATCTATCTATCTATCTATCTATCTGCTATACACTGTACAGTTAAGGTGTAACAGCACTGCTGGTTGTCGTTGGTAACGGCATGTCCTGTTCTGCTTTATCCCTCATCAGCAGCTAATTCTCTCTCTCTCTCTCTCTCTCTCTCTCTCTCTCTCTCTCTCTCTGTAGTGAACGGAGGCTGGTCCCTGTGGACGGAGTGGTCTCAGTGCAGTGTGGATTGTGGGAGAGGAGTACAGAAGCGCTCGCGGACCTGCACTAACCCGGCTCCGCTGAACGGAGGAGCGTTCTGCGAGGGCATGTCCGTACAGAAGAGCACTTGTAACGCACTCTGTCCTGGTCAGCGCTCCTCTACACCTTTACCCACACACACACACACACACACACACACACACACACACACACACACACACACACACACTCCTATAAACCCTGACTCAAACCATCCATCACTCGTTCATCCCGAACCCGAGGCTCTGAGACCGCACCAGACGTGTTTCACTAAATGCCAGAAAAGTTTAGGAGACGTTTTATTTAAACACCGTTTAGAGTTAAGTATAGAAGGAAGAGAAGAAGTGATGAGGAAAAAAAAAAAATGTCACCTCTTCTCTCTCAACTGTCATCTCTTTACACCAACATTTCCACCTCTAATTTTGGACGATGCAAGCTAAGATTTGGAAAGAGCTAACTAGCAGCTATACGCGGTCATTCCTCCACCAGCCGTTTTTAAAAAAATAAAAAATAAAAAAATGCAAAATCATAAAATCAGTGTCAAAAAACTTACTTACTGTTACAAAGCTCTGACACTGGAGACTCCTTCCAAAAATGTTTAATAAACATCTCCTTATACAAAACATCACCACATCAACTATTGCATGCTTTTTTTTCTTTGTTAAACAACAGCGCCTTTTTTAAGTGGCTTTAGACAGTTTTTTTTTTTAAACCAGTGTGCGCCATTTGGGGATTGATTCCTGCAGACAGGAATAGAATTAGTGGTGAACTGACAGCTAGCATGCTATAATGACTCTGTCCTGCGCTCAATCCTGGAGGACGGAGGAAGGGAGCAGTGCCGTCTAGCAGATTGTCTGCAGCCGCTCGTGTTCTGTCCCCGTTTTCACGCAAATGAATTAGTTCGGGTCCCTTTGAGCGCCAGTGGACCCGGCCGTGACCCACTTCTCAGCATTATTTTAATAATCACCTCGCTCTCCGAGCTGCGGCAGGCAATAACCTGCTGATTTAATTGCCTCGGCTCCTTCTCTCTGGGAAAGCAGCTTAAAACTCATATTTATATACGAGCCGCTTCATCACGCCGCGCTCATTTGAATTATTACCCGCTAAAAAAAAAAAAAAAAAAAAAAAAAAAAGCGAAGGTAATTTTAAAGCATGCCGGAGCGTTTTATTTTATCGACGTCTCTCCAAATGAAGTCGTTTAGCCTCGGACTCCTTTAAGTTAAGACGATTACGGAGATTATAGCTTGTTCTGGGAATGAAAGAGCCGCTGCTGCTTTCCCGATTTTTCACCAAGAGTCACGTTCACCGCGAGCGCCAGTCGCATTGTTCATTCCTCAGAACGGCTTTGTGCGACGGTGGCAGCAATTGGCTCGTTTGTTTCTGCAGAAAGCATTTTAGCAGTGTTTCCATCGATCATCTCCGCCTTCCTCCTAAAACAAACGAGATGTATGGACTGCCCGCAACATCTGGCTGGCTATAAACATTTGTCTTTTTGGCTTTGACTGTATGCCGCCCTGAAGATTCCGAAGACTCGAAAGCCAGATCGATTTGAACGTCGCCGGTTCTTTTATTCTCATTTCGTTTTGCTTTATTGACGGCGTTTTGCGAACGAGAAAGGCTTATAAATCAGATACAAATTTTCAGCACAGTTGAAGTTTCCAGCCCAGCTAAAATACGGCACTGGGTCTGTCCCAGGACAGCGATTTCATAGCCCAGCGCTGTTTAGAATTCATCAGACACATTAGTGAGACATGTTACATCGAGCAAGCAACATACAGCACCTGCTCTTAACACCTGAAACCTGCGCCACATTAGCACTAACACACAAACATCATTTGCATTTAGATGAGCAGGGAAGGAGCCTCGCTCGGCCATGGAGAGCTTTAAGAACTTGCAATGTAATAACTACGTAATTGTTTCCTCTACGGCGCTCTTATGCGTGATGCTTCTTGGCAGCGCTCGAGCCGTCAGCGTAACATGTGGCGCGGTCAGATTGGCTAATTTAAACTCAACACCCCCCCACACACACACACACTCGTGATGCATGGAGATTAAAACATTCACAGGGAGATCTGACCTGCTGGGAAAATTGAGGGCTTCTCTTAGTTCTCATTCGTTTGTTGGTTGAGTCTCAAGTGAGGTAGATTTGATGAAGGTGATGGGAGGGACAAGTGAGATCAGCCTGGTGATTGGTGGATGTAAAACTTTACCCAAGCTTTACCAAAGATTAACCCTGAACTAACCGTGAGCTAACATTTGAGAGCAATAATGTGTACCCTATGACTTGAAATTGGTCTTAACCCATGTGTCCTCAGTGGATGGAGGATGGGACGAGTGGAGCGAGTGGACGGCGTGTAACGCCCAGTGTGAGAGGCAGAGGTGGAGGGAGTGTACCGCTCCTGCTCCTCGCAACCGCGGAAGAACCTGCGAGGGCAAAGGTCACGACATGGAGAACTGCACCGGCGACCTGTGCACTCAAGGTAAAGCCTATTTAGAGGTCATCATCTTCATCATCATCTTCATTATCATTTAGCCATTTTCTTCATTCACTCTGTTTTCCATCATCCCATGGCATGATGTTTTAGACTTTAAATCATATTTCCTCTCCCATACAGTGGCATATGCTATTAAACCCTTTAGTCATGCTCTCTTACATAAACTCAGATAAACTCGCAAACTGGTTTGACCAAAGATTTTAGCAAATTTAACACTGACTAATGGTATAAGTGCTAAACAACCCAAAATGGCTGCTATACGTATGTATAAGCTAAGTGTGAGAACTTGGTTTTATATTTAGTCTCTAAAACATCACCATATCAACACCATATGACCAGTCAGAATCCAAAATTCAGCAGTGTTGTAGTTGTAGAGTGAAATTAAAGGCTCATTCCAAAAAGCACAGTTTTCACGAATCGAGGCTAAGCGTCGTAGCTGTCGCCTCACTCCACGCCTTCTCGGCGAGGCTTGTTCTGCGGGCCTCCGTCTGTGGGCTGAAGCAAAGTGTCTCAGTGCCATCTGTCAGCGCATCCCGACTGTAATGATGCCATGCATCATTATCTCCAGCTGATGTTGGCACAGCCAGCATTTGGACCTCACTGCATGATCTGAATCTCCGAGTGCCTTAGTTAAGTGATTCGGGGGTGCTCTCTAATTCAGTATCTCTCTCTCTCTCTCTTTCTCTCTCTCTCTCTCTGTGTGTGTGTCTCTCTGCAGATGGGAAGATGCTGCATGATGTTAAGCCTCAGAGTGAGTCTCTTTTCTTCCATATTTCATGTATCTGATTCATTTTTTCCAGAATCACTACCATACCTGTGGTGATATCTGCTTGGAAGAGAAGGGGTTCTGTTACAGCCTCAGTTGTTGGCTTGTTCATACACCGGTTGAGAGAACTGGTCGTATATCATATATATGTGGCATCTGATATCGAGTAATTCCCTCCCATTGAAAAAGCTGTCAGCGAACTGAGTTTAAATATGACAGCGCAGGCTTAAGTTGCCCAGCCGCACCCTATTACAGAGCTTTAATCAGCTTATCCTTCACTCCAAATCGTTGAAGGCACCTGCCCCAATAGCGGCTCGTATACCTGAGAGGCGAGAGAGGTTTGTTTTCCTCAGACGTCACTCTTCCGAAAGGAACCACGCCGCGCCGGAGATCAGGATAATTGAGTATCGCCGCTAAACATCTGCACTCGCATCTGTCAAAATATGACGTCTGATTAATGTGGCGGAAGAAGAGATGGATTCTCCGGATGAGCAAAATACCCACTGCTTTCAGGACACATCCTCCCATCCATCCATCCATCCATCCATCACATTTCGTTTATCAGAGGTCTGTCAGTCATCAGAAATGGCCATTTTCCCACAATCCCTGCCGCAATCATCCTGCCGTTTCAAGTTCAGGTGGATTTGCAGCGGTCAGATTAGGCAGGATGAGTGATGGGATATGGCGCGTAAGCGCGAGCTATATTTAGCCGAGCTAATGGGATGCAATTACTGCACATTAGCTCACTTAAGCAGGCATAGCGTGTCTTCTTATGCTCCCCTGTGTTTTGCGTTAACCCAACCAATCACCACTTAGCACGTTTCAAAGCGAGTGTCAGCAACATGCTCCTTCTTCCGTCTCTAAATGCGGTTTGAAATCATTACTGCAGCAGGTCAGACTGAGTCCCGCGCATAACACTCAGCATGAAGCCAAGGTTAATTATGTTCTGTCCAGATAGTTTTTTTTTTTTAAACATGAAACTTGAACAACATTTTCTCGGCTCAGTTTCTATAAACGATTAGTGTTTATAAAATCAAACAGGCGATGTTCGTGGCTGTCCCATACCCTCTGTAACCTTCTAACCTGCCATCCGGAAGCCTACAAAGTTCAATTTCTATTAATACTGTTTAAACTGGCAATCACTGAGATGAAGATAGGATTCATCAGACCATAAAACATTTCAGGACGTCCTGTTATGTGCAAATAATCAATGACAGGGTGGTGTGACGAGTTACTGCTACCACCCCAAAGTTCACAAAGTTCACAAAGATCATTTTCCTATAAGAGCATAACCTATTTATCCCTTGCATACCACAGCAACTTGCTAATGATTGCAATGTTTGTTTTTTTTTTAATGAATGACATGCCATTTATAGTTACATTGTCGAATGTCCATGAAACTTAGCTCTTATGTTACAGCAGCTATAAACATTCTCACCAGCATCTCGTTTTCTCCCTCTTGAAGTTGAAACTGGAGACTCCTTCCGTAAATGTTAAATAAATTTACAGGTAATTTACCATGAACGAGCTGTTACTATAGAAAGGATACCGATCATAATCAAGAACTCAGCAGTGCTGTGGTACAACGTGAAATAAATATAACAGTCATATGGCTGTAGTGTCTAAAAACAAAAGTTGAGGACAGTGTGACATCCATTGCTAAATAGTGAACACACAACGAGGGTTAAAGTTCGTTTCCTTCGGGTCAGCCTGACGAATGTGGCCACTTAACTCCAAAGCAACATTACCTCATTAGGAAACTTTAAATACAGCAGGTTGAGCTTACAAGCAGTTACCCAGCGTCGCATTCCCAGCACGGCTGATGCCCTTTTCCGTCCTCGGCGAGCTGGCAGAGTCTTCATGCTGCAGAGGTCAGCTGAACAGATGTAGCTTGGTGTGGGGTGCTGGCACACTGCGGCGTCTCTGATTAAAGTTGTGAGAGTCCTGGAATTTTGCACCTTCCCAGATCACAGGCATGTGCCAAGCGCATCGTCATACGCTGCTAAACGTATGCGTATTGCACCTGTTCCCGTTTGCACAGGTGTCCAAGGGATTTGCCAGACTAATCATGAGCACTGGACGTGACAGCCATTTTTTAGCGATAGTAATTGAACCATGACCCCCGTTAATGCTCACTTTTCTGTGCCAGCCATTTTTTTTTTTGGGGGGGGGGGGATTCATCTTGGAAAAGGAACTGCTTACGCCAGTAGTCATCATCCCTCATTTACACCCTGTGTTTTAATCAATGCTATTTCACAATCCTGGACTGTTCTACAGTCACATGCCTTCTTGAAAAATTACTTTTTTAAAAGTTTGTGGTTTGTGTGACCCGAAATACTTCTTCATTAAAGCATGTTATGCTTGCAGACTGTAATAGTTAGCTGACTAAATGAAGTTCTCTTTAGCTAGCTATTATAAACTATACGCAAAGCATACAGTGTAATTCCATAGTCTAGAAGAACCATGGACTACTACTATTCTTCTGTCTAGCTAGCTAGCTCAGACCCTCATCCTCTCAATATTTCCAATGCAGCTAACATAAACCGCCACATCTGTGTTTCGCTCTTGCAGGTATGGATGGCTCCAATGAGGTGGCCCTGTACTCGGGACTGGCAGCAGGAGCCATCGCCGTCACTGTCCTCATCATATCTGTGACGCTGTACCGCCGGAGCCAGAGTGAATACGGCGTGGATGTCATCGACTCGTCTGCTCTCGCTGGTGGATTCCAGTCCTTCAACTTCAAATCCACCAGACAAGGTGAGACAGGATAGACTGAATGATGGCTTAGATTGGTCAGCCCATTCATTTCTGTTCAGTGAGTTTGATGGAGTAAAAGGTTCTAGGCAGCGGAAGCAGATGTTAGCACTCTGCTGTGTGCACGTAATAGATTTATGAGATCATGCGGTGTTGCCCTTGGCTTGCTTGAACTAAGGTCTGTAGAGTTGTTGTTCATGCATGATCTGATGCAGAACAGAGGCTCAGAGTGTCTCGGTGTTGACCCGTGTGTCCTTGCTGAGATTGCTTCCTGATCTGTTCTTTATAGATGCTCGTGGCAGTTCTGTCTAAACCGCACATTCTCACCCGGATTCATCGGTGATGCATGCTGCGCCGAACATCAGTTTCATTCTTTTTTATGAGTGAGTCTATCATTCCTGTCTCGCAGCGTACAGGCTGATCATGGTTACAGCGAGTCACTGTGAGCAGGTTGTGCTCATGGTCCTTGAGAGGCAAACTTACCCTCTGTCTGCACACAACATCCACCACCACCACAGTCTTCCCCACACAAATCATACAAAGGGAGGGGATGTGGGCACAGTTGGGTATCTTCCCGCAACCCATCAGTCTTGTTTAACTAGCCCAGCTGTCCCAGCCCTCCTGCTCATCATTCTGAGCACTGTAAATGATTCTTTTTGGGCTCAATGTCACTCTTGTCTATTACAACTGTTTTTCCCACCACTGGATGACTGTAATTCCTGCCACTGTCATACCTTACATTGAGCCAGTGTCATTCCCACCCCTGGAACATAGACATTCCTGTATATTGGAAGACTGTCTTTCCAGACTATTGGGACTGTGATATTTCTGCCTATTGGACCGTTATTGTTTAAGCCCATTGTATGACTGCCATTCAAGCACATTGAAGCACTGGTATTCCTGCCTACTGCTTTGTCATTTCTGCCTATTGGATAAATCATTTTAGCCTACTGTATGACAGCCATTCCTGTTTATTTGTCAACTGTCATTCCTGACTATTGGTCTACTATCATTTCTGCCTGTTGGAGGACTATCATTGCTGTATACTGGACGACAATCATCCCTACCTACAGGATTATGTTCATTCCCACCTATTGAACAACTATCATTTAAGCCTATAGGACTTTTCTCCTCCCTGCGTATTGGATGACAGTCATTGAAGCCTATTGCATGACTGTCATTCAAGCCTGTTGGACGACAGAGATTCTTATCTGTTGGACAACTGTCATTCAAGCCTACTGCATGGTTAACAATTAAGCCTAGTGGATGACAGTCAAACCTGCCTATTGGAAGACTATTGTTTAAGCCTATTAAATGAGTATCGTTCCTGCCTATTTGACAACTATCGTCAAATAGGCAGGAACAATGGCCTAGTGGACAACAATCATTCTGCCTAATCGACAACAGTCATGTCCTGCCTATTGGACAACTATCATTTCTGACTATTTGATGACTATCATTTAAGCCTATTGGTTGACGGTCATTCCTGCCTATTGGGCAACTATCATTCAAGCCCGCCTTCAGCCTGTTGGATGATTGTGAAAGCTGCCTATTGAACAACTACATTTTAAGTCTATTGTACAACTAGGATATAAGCATATTGTAGATAATAAGCATAAGCTTATTACGCATATGATAGTAGATAATAAGCATATGATTTAAGAGTACTGAGAGATTATCATTTAAGTCTATAAGACAACTGTCATTCAACATAATTGGCAGACCACTGTCATTCCATATTGTCATCCACACCATTTGAACTTTTCTGTATCTCCCATCATTGAGCTTTTAGGACCAAACCTCACTTTGTTGAGTGCTGGATCTAATAGGTCCAATATTCCGCAATGACAGTAGCTCAATAATTTGTGATGGTATGATTATAATTGTTGTAATGTGCAGTAATAAAACAGCACCTGCCAGAGCCATTCTCACCACTGGACCATATCACTATCGTTCTTTTCTGTCTGGTGGGCTACTGTTATTTCTAATGGCATTGCACTGGCAGACATCCCATCATTGACCTTCTAGGACCACACCACATCTATAGAGTGTGCATGTGGTTGTTTTACCAACTTTGAGCTATGTGCTAAGTGGCAGAAGCACCCTGTCTTTCTTAATGAACTATTTGGAAGAGGCATGACACTTGTGTTTTAAGCACCAGGTTTTAGTGCTTGCAGTGTTCTTCAGAGCTGTAAATTCACATCAACATGTTAATTTGGTAAAAAAAAAAAAAAAAAACAATTTCAGTTTTTCGGACTGCATGAAGTCACTCATACAAACAATTAAGATGAGCATTGCACTAACACTCCGCACTGTGCCACAATGCCAGCCCTTGATTGACTGGGAGAGCATCTGTGAAACTCTGCTTATACAGTTATTTTATTCTCCAATGAAGCAAAGTCCAGTATTTGGTGTATTTACTGAGATCCATGTCTTGTACCTGTCTGTCAGTTTTGATAAGGATTGGACAAAGTGTTAAGGATTTATAACCAACTGAAGGTTTTTAGAAATTACCTCAAAATCATATGGGGTAATGTCTTAATGTAAGGGATGCATGCCCAGAAGAATACCTATTTTAATACTCATGGTTCATTAATTCAGTTGCTTACCCTAGCATGCCCATGCACCAATCAAGACACCTTTATTTCCCCAAGTAGCAATTCCGAACTTCCTTTTTTTTAATCTGTGTTGCAGTTGGGATGTCTGAAGTGTCGATTCTTCACCTTTAGAAGACACGCACTATCAAACATCATCTCCCCTGAAGCTGCCTGACCTTTTAACTGGCTGCATCTCAAATGCAGAGCTGATGGCATGCCTTGTCAAGTGCAGCGTGTCTCTGCATGGGGGCATCTCTTTCATTTCACTCTTACTGCAGCAGCATGGATGGTGAAAGCCCCAGAGCCATCTTTGTTTTTTTGTTGTTTTTATTTTGCTGATCATTCATTTATTTATTTGGATGATTTTTTTGTAGTTACTTTCCCCCATGCATGTATTTATGCCACATGAACAGAAATGTATTGTAGCTTCTGTTACTCGTCAAGTCACCATCTTGGAGAATGATTCATCGGAACCATTATTAGAATGCTAAACCGTCATCACATACATCGAAGGATTGAGTCAGAGCATCTCCAAATTCCTGAATCAGTGTTCGCTTGTATGTATAGCATGGGATCCACAAAGCATTTGGTGACTGAAATGTCAGTGACACTGATCTGTTCGCCTGGGGTAATTGATGGTTTTCCTAAAAATAAAGGGCCATTAGCCTCACGCCTCTCGCTGCGCGGCAGCTGGGATGAGGGTTACAGTCTGTGCGGCACGTGGCACAGGGCGAGCCGGGCACAGGGGGCAAGCTGGCAGAGGTGGAGGAGGAACGGTGAAGTATGACCACCGCCTGCTGGAGCTCATGCTGGGATCATCCCGATTTAGTCACACTTCTCAAAACTAGAAGGTCACCCAAAGAGAGCTCAAATGGATGCTCCCTAGGAAGAGGAAGAAAAAGAGAGGTAGGAGGGAAGAAAGGAGCGCTAGGGCAAGGGAAGATGATAAAGATATCACACCATGGGAGATTTGAGTCATAGCTAACAGCGAGAAGAAAAACATTTCTGAGAAAGTGGAAATCCAGCAATTAAAAGCAACCTGCACGTAGCAGTGACCTGTAATGCATGCTAATGAAACACACCAGTTTGATTTGTGGAGGACAAAATGGTGGCTTTTTTTTGTGTCCCTGAATGTTCATATTCAGGAGACATTTTTCTGAGATATTGTAGGTATCACAAGTTACAAACTTTGATTTAACGCAGCTGATTAGATGTTAACATTTGGTACCATTTTCAATCTTTAAAAGTATTGAACCTTTACTGTTTTCAACTTCTTTTCATTCCTTTTTTTTCATTTGATACCATTCCTGTGCTTATTCCGTGCCTGGCACGAGCGCAGAATAATCAGGAACGACTGCGAGACTGATGCGTCCGCTCCAGTGATCACAACCTCAGGCTGAGTTTTAATGATTACAAATATCCAGTTTTATTCTCTCTAATTTATTGACCAGTCCAGGTGTGACCACTCTGATTTCTGGTTATAAATATTTGGCGTGTTTAATATATTTATGACTCTACATTCTGTAGTGCGGTGAGAATGCTTCCAACTGGAACTTGTTTGGACGAGCCTTGTCAGTCTGATCTCCTGAGTCTTGGCTTTATGCACTGCTGCAAAATGCACACACACACTAGTACAGCAACCTGAGAGTGCTTTTGGGCTTTTCTTTCCATCGATATTGGTTCTATTGATTATTGTACAAGAGAGACTCATCCTATCTTTCTTGTCTCAGGCAATCCTCTGCTTCTGAATTCATCTGCCCGGCCTGAGCAGACCTACAGCTTCCGTGACTCTGTGGGGAAAGAGCTTTTCGACCCGCTGCCTGACGCCACGGCCAAAGTCCAGAGCTCCTTCACAGCTGAGTACCACGCCAAGACTTACCCCCAGGGCCTGGCGTCGCCTGTACCCACAAACAATGGACCCTACAACTCCTACAGGACTCATCTGAGGAGCAGCGGCGTGTTCGGACACCAGGGAGGACGACTGGTCATGCCCAATGCAGGTAGGGCTGTGGAGATACACCGCTCTAATGATAACCAGAAGTGCAGTCTCTATGAGCAATTTGTTCCGTAGCACAGGATCCTAGAGGCGCTGGGAAATCTGAAATATCGGAAATCTGATATGGTCTCACATTGTCACGGCTTCAATCACAGTTTATACATTTACAAAGAAACTGCGTTAAGATTACATCTAAGTGGCAGAGCAGGGTTTCGGTTTCAGAGAAATTATTTATTTATTTGCATTTTTTATTTGTTAATTTATTTGCATACATATTTATGAATGTTTGTTTCTTTATTTGCTTACTCTTTATTTATTTGCTTATTCATGTGTTTGCTTATAAATTTGCATATTTGTTTGCTCATTGTTAGCTCATTCATTTATTTATATATTTGCTTAATTTTTTTGGTTGCTTATTTATTTATTTCTTGGTTATTTATTTGTCTGCTAATTTGTTTGGTCGACTGATTATTTGCTGATTTGTTAGTTTGCTTATTTTCTTTATTTGCTTATTTTTGTTGTTTATTTGGTTTTTTATTATTTATTTATTTGTTTATTTGCTTGCTTACTTATTTATTGTTTTCTTGTTTGGCTTCTTATTTACATATTGGCTTACTTGTGTATTTGTCTGCTTATTTATTTGGCTGTTTGTTTGATTATAAATTTGCATATTTCTGGTTTATTTGCTTATTTCTTGTATTTATGTGCTTGCTTTTTGTGTTTGTTTGCTTATTTATTTATTTGCTTACGTGTTTCTTTCTTTGTCTGCTTATGTATTTGGTTGTTTGCATATTTATTTGCTTGCTTATTGTTCGCTCATTTATTTATTTGCTTTTTTTCCGGTTGTGCTTGTACAGTTTTGTAAACAGATATGCAGATAGTAAATTGGAGCAGACTGGCATCAGCATTATTTGTGGAGGCAGAAAGTTCTGATGATCTTTAAAGAAATGATGAAACTGCAGCATTAACATTACTTTCTTACAGCTGTCTTTGTTTAACAGCGAGTCTGAGGGTGAACAGCTTCATTATAGCTTTGAATCAAGTGCCTTCGTTTATGTTCTTATGCCTTCAGTCAGCAGACAGACGCGAATGTTTTTTCCCCCCCAGCACTCCTAAACCTTTTCTCATGATAAAGAGCCAATCTCAGCATCATTAGCACAAATCCACTGCAGAAAGCATGATGAGACGTGTTTCGTTTAGCCGTGATGTGCCGTGAGACAATCACAATTTTCATTGGCTAATGAGCAGAAAGGTCAACAGTCCAGCAGGCCTGCTTTCTCTTCTGAAGGGTACTTCAGTCCTCTTTAGAGTCACAATGAAATCACCAGCGTGTGTGTGTGTGTGTGTGTGTGTGTGTGTGTGTGTGTGTGTGTGTGTGTGTGTGTGACTGAATGACTGTCATGAAGCAGTTTTAAAACACTCTACTTGTTAAACTCTACAAGGATATTTGCGAAAGCACGACTACATACAGATTTGTGAAAGATGATGAAAAAGAAATTGGTCCAAAAATGTAATAAGCTTCAAGAAGTTCAACAAAACAGCTTTAATGACACAGGGTTAAAAGATTTTTAAAAACTGAATGCATTAAAAAAAAAAAGGATAAACTGAGAAACTTAACCAACACTTGTATTGGTCTTTGAGAGCACTAGAACTCACTCTCTCTCTCTCTCTCTCTCTCTCTCTCTCGTCCCTTATCTGTCCGAGGAGACAACAGAAAGCCCCTAACAGCACAGGAAAATGACCTTGAAAGCACTCAAGCCTGCTCCTTCCTCCATTTTATGTTCCCGTGTCTCAGAAGTGACCGCATTTTATACTCTATCCCTTAACCAATTCCGCCGCAGATCTAACTGCATTCACTCGCATTCGTCCTGTTTCACGGACGTTCCACAATATTAAAACTAACTATAATAAACATGAAAACTTGTAATTGTTAGCAAATCGCCGTGTTATAAGAGCGACATTTTATACGGTCAACATATCAGTTATATATCACTCCTTTTCAAACGGTTTTTATGCGTTGTTTTGTCCACAGTTCAGCATCAGGTAATACGCTCCGAGTGCAACTCAATAACACTCCTTCCATTTTAATGAATCCGAAGTAAATCCTCTTGTTATTCTGAATAACCAGATCATTTAAAAAAAAAACAGACTCCTCGTTGGATCTCAGAGCAGCGCTGACCACGTGAACCCAAGGGCAGACGAAATCGATAATAAAAAAACATCTCCCATTCATCACATATTCTTCCACATGACTAAGAACTCGCTAAAGATCTTGTAATTCCCACTCGAGATGCTCTCTACTCGAGCTATTTCTTTAAAAAGAAAATCATAACTATGTGACATAAATACTCAGACCCCGAGTCAGTTATATTAACAGAACAGCCAATGAGAGTTCTTATAGCAAGTACACGTCAAATGGTGACGTCTGAGCACCTGAAAATAAAGAGCGCACTGCATGGGTAAGCAAGTCGTATAATTATAATAATAAATACACCTGTAATTTGAGAGAATGACTAAGTTTTTATTCATACAAGCAATTACACTGCAGTGCATTTATTCAGAGTTATTACCAGAAGCTGGACGTCAGAATGAAATGCACTTTCATTCCCAATGCGATTCATTACATATTCACCAACGCATCCAAAGTTTGCAGCGCACTTCTGACGTGTGAGCTGATGGCAGATGTCTGGCGTGTTGTTTGTGCAGGAGTCAGTCTGCTGGTGTCCCACGGGGCGATCGCCGAGGACACGTCCTGGGAAATGTACATGCTCATCGATCAAGGAGAGTCCAGGTGAAACAAAATATCCCTCCATCATTCTGTACATTTCTCTCTTTCCCTTTTCTCATTTAACTACAGGTCAATACGTTTTCCTGTTTTCCATATGATACACTCTATATCGCACTCATTTCTGTGTGGTATTGCAATATGTTCGGGTTCATCTTAAGGTAACACACACACACACACACATATTATATATAGACTTGGAATTGCTTAATCAGTCCACAATAAGAATCCCCATGACGCCTTGTCCAGGAGTCCGAGAGCATAATTAACCCTTGCATGAACAGCAATTTGAAAAGATCCACGTGTCTTCACGTGTCTTCAAGGAAACACATAAATGTCTTCACCCTCGGTTGGTAGATGTGATAATACAGGTGGATTAGACTGAGGCTGGGAAATGGCCGCCTTTAAACTTTCGCAAGTCCTGGAGTAGAACCAGTTAGTTTAAGGAACTGACCACTGTGAAACACTGACAACAAATTGGGGACATTGTTATTGCTAGACATTAAATAGGAGAAAAAAAAATGTAAACACTCTCATAGCATAACAGGTTTCGCTGTTAGCTCCGGAAAACAAAAGAGCAATAGCTTTGTTTGTCTTTAACGACGCTGAGCGATGGCAAATACGCTGCTCACATAAAGCAAGCGGGAAACGAAAAAGGTCAGAAGTGGCCCACAGTATGGAAAACGAAAGAGGTCAGAACCAGGTTGGTGGGATTACGCAAATTCCCGTCATGAAATTTGCCCTCATTCATGAGTGATTTTTTTTCTCTAGCAAATTCCACTTGGTTTTAACACATCAATTTGAGATATGATTAACAGATGTCCAACTTTTACCATAAACACGTGACTAAAAATGAGTACTTAAACAAAGGCAGTGAATATTTTCTTGCATAGATTAATGCCTATTTTTTCTTCAGGGTTTTTTTTTTTTATTCTGGGCAACAAACTTGTGTCTGTGACCTTTTCCTGGCAGACAGGCAACCAATCAGATATGGCTATATTCCAAAACACAAAATTCCTGGTAAATGTCGGACTGGATAATATGATATGATATTGATATTGAATTAAATTTAAATTGGGATTACTGTAAGTATTGGCAGCACTTTTCTAATGATTAGAGTAACAAGTTGCTGATTGGACATCTAAATATAAATTGTGTCAAAGGGTTTATTTTTTTAAGAATGTCTTCAGTCAGTATGGTATGATATTTTCGCTGTATCACTCAGTAATATCCTGACTGTTTTGGATCAGAGGATGAGTTTTTGGCAGTTACCGTATACCTTTTTTTTTTTTTTTTTTTTTACACTTTTCCTCTGTCCTTGCCCATTGAAATAGATTGCATTTTTGTTACCATAATCCTAAAACGTACAGTGATGTCATGTGAAGGACAAAAGAACACCAGACACCAGAATCTCTACAGTTCAGGCCGCATTATGGGGAAAATCCTACATCCAGGTTCTGTGAGATCAGTTTCAGTCTCCTCTCCTGTCTCTCTGACCTTGTGTTTTCAATCTTCCTTTCCTCTTCCTCGGCTCTCACTATCACAAGCTCACAACAGATGGTGTGAGCGTCCTCCTCTCCAAATCGCAGTCTCTCGGCGGGAGCCCTGTGAGAAGATCGTTTTTCCCCCTTCGCCCTCGCGAGTCGAGTCACAAGTGCCTTCTGGAGGCGCGTGTGTTTTTGCATGTTCCCTCCTTTAATTGGCTTAAATGACTTTAGAGCAAGGATCAAAACACGCAGCCGCCCGGCGCCACTGGAGCGCGTCACATGGGAAAGCTCATTTAAAACGAGCCTCAAATTAGAAGTCTGTCCTCCCAAAATGCATTAAAGTCAAAGCAGATGAAATTAAATAGCACGTGGCTTTAAGTTGCGTTCCATTTTCATTTCCTCTAATCCGTATACACATACAGATGATGAAATGCTGAGTAGGATTACGCAGCAAGACATGAAACAACGCAGCATTAATAACAAAGTGTATATATAAATCTGCTTTTATTATTGTGTTCTAATCAGTAGGCAGCTGTCTAGACATAACTTACTGATGAAACATCGACGTAACTTTGAACCTTAAGCTGCCGACTCTGAATACGGACGAGCATCCTCTCAGTGATGATGAATGACCCTGATTTTTTTCATTTGAAAAATTCGTCCAAACATATTTTACTGCTCTACAAATCCATTCTTCACTTCTGCCATGGAAAACGTAATACACGAAGTTCCTTCATTCCCGCATCAAGCACGGTACCGACCCCGTGACGGCCTCGTCTCATCTCCGCTGAAGGAGAACCAGCTTGGCTGGCAGTGCTCACTCCGTAAGAAGGGAACAAGGGGCCGACGGGACGCAATTACGGTCAGCGGATGCGAAACTCGAGTGTTCCGAGTCATTGTGCACATGAACATAGATCGAGCTCTCCATTAGCCGAGAGAGACGTTGCGTTGCAGAAAAGTCAGGAATGGAGAAGGTGTGACCTTATAAGCCATTTTAGACCTCTTGCATAAGGCATAAACACATAGGAACTCACAGGTGTTTCTTTTGTCCAATGTTGTTTTTGTTTTATCAGGGCAAATGCTAACTCTGGTGACACTANCGCTACATACATATTTGTAACATGCAATTAAACACGAACAAAAAATTGTAGTATTTAACGGTTGCCTTTGTTAATTCTGACGCTGTAGCCAAATATCGATATTAGCACCAAGTTCCACCATATTTCTTTATATTAGCTACTTACTTACTTTACTTGCAGTTACAGCTGGAACATTTCTGACAGCTATTATTTAACAGCTTAAATATTTTCAGTAATTATTGTATTGTGGCACCAAAGTACAAACCTGGTACCTTTCGCAATAATTAAAGTGCATTTAAACACAAAAGAAAAAAAAAAACATTGCATTACAGATAATCGCATACCTACATATTTGTGTGGCATCCTGGGAAAACATTTTCTACTCTAGAAGCTATAGACTTTACTGAACTAATATAAAACCAGGAGTCTGATGCTACAGCGGGCACCAAAACTGGAAAAATGTTGACATTCCGGCATTGTAGCAGATTCCGACAGCATGTCTAGCAAACTTTCCGGATCGTTCTGGAATGTACCAAACCCTTTTCTGATTTGGGAAAGATGCTGCTGATTTGAAAGATATTTCCCTTGCTTACTCAGGCTCATTAGATCAAAAGCTTTCCAGAACGTTCCACAGGGCGTGTGGTTGCAACCCATTATGAACTGGAATGATGTCACTGAGGAACTGTCCAAGTTCGTCGTTGTGGTTCGGATTAAATTAGTGCAGACTAATTATATTTTTTGTAAAACCATTTTACAAACCAGGTGCAATAATAACTGCTCAGTAGTGAACTCAGACTTGGTGTAAGCATGGTGCTGGAGGACTGGGATTTGCCCAGGCATTTCCTGTCCCTGATCTGTCAGTTTCTGTGCTTATAAACAGATTCTGTTCTCACCTGTAGTGAGAGAGAGAGTAGAGTGTCTCTCTCTCTCTCTCTCTCTCTCTCTCTTTCTCTCTGTCTCTCTTCCCCTCTTCCCCTCCTCTGAAGCCATCATCCATGAAGCTGTCACTCAAACCCTTCTTTGGCCAGGAGGGAGAAGTGGAGAATTGAATTTACCTCTCCAACAGTCAGATAGTGCACATCGAATGCACCTTCTCTCTGCAGCATAATAGGAATCCATTAAAATCCACCAAACACAATCGATCACAGCTGCCACCTGAAAGGTGACTTCCCTCCAAGATATTTTAAGCCCGTCAGAAATAAGATTATGCTCTATCGCCAGGCTTTTATTCCGTGTCAGCATTTTCATTCCATCCGTTTGTTTGTTCGTTCGTTTGCCTGTCTGTGCTCTCTCAGGAGCTCCGCCGCATTATGTGTCATTACAGGGATTTTACAAAACCCACGAGTCAAGTCATTAACCGGCGCGATATTAAACATATGTATCAGTATGTGAGAGGTTGTTTGCGGTATTAAAACCCGCACCTCCACTCTATCAGATATCCATTAAATCTGAGACCCCGTCAGGAGCAGCGTGGCCACTAATGGCTCCCTTTCATTCCTCGTTAAGTCTCACAGGGATGAATCATCCGTCACTTTGAATAATGCACCTCATTACAGACCTGGCTAGCTCCCGCAACAGACCCTTGACAGTAATGTGGAATAGAATCACATCAAGGAAAGATGATGAGGCGCTTTAGATGATGAGGCGCTTTAGATGCTTCGGCGTCTGGTCTCACAGGTGTCATGTGACAATCTAGATTTTGGCTCGCATTACAGATGCAGGAGTTTTGATTCGGATATTAAACACTAAGATTGATTGTTTCGTTGAAAAGTTTGTTAAGCGGTTCAGGAAAGTCAAGATGGACTCAGTTTGGTGTTTCACTGAGGAAGAATTTAATGACTCGAGGCTCAGGTTACAGTCAGTGATATTTTGGATGTTGAGTTGTTTTCGAATAAAGGAGACATTTTCTTGCATTGAACAGAGAGTAGACAGTACATTTCAAAGCACAGATTTATATTGATGCACTCGTTCTAATACGTTATCATTTCCATAGTAACAGCTCATGCCCAAGGACTTGCACGTTGAAGTGTATTCAGCATTCTGGAAGAAGTTTTGTAATAGTCAACAACTTTTCTGTCATGGGAAAGGACAGAGAGCTTTGCGGTTTCTCGCGGCTGCATTTTTTTTTTGTCTCGAGAGAGAGAAATGAGGGAATGAGTGTTTTTGTTTCACGCCATCGTCCAGAGATCACGATTTCATATCCCGACGATGTCACGTACATCCGTGGCCAGGAATTGGCTGTTCTGTCTGAGTAGGAGGGGCATGCTCTCTCTCTCTCTCTCTCTCTCTCTCGCTCTCTCTCTCGCTCTCTGTCAGTTACAGTGACACTAGCCAGTTGTGGGCATCTGTAAGCTCATGTATGCAGAAGAGGGCAGATTGGCCTTTCCTCTGACTGTGTTACACGGCTTCACGTGTCTTGGAGTAAGAACATGTTATCCTTCCCCCTCCCCAGTAGGAAGAACTGGCTGGTGGGTGGCAGAAAATGGGGGAGAGATCCGTTGTAGGCGTATTTGTTGGTGTAAATAAACATTCTAATGCACAGTATTGAAATATTTAGTATGTGGAGTTTTGTCTTCACTTTGAAGAGGTATTATTATTATGCATCCATCCAAGTGTGTTGACAAGTCCTCCTTGGCATCTCTGGTCCTTAAACCGATGACAATCTCACTGAACGAGGATATGTGAAGTGCCATCGAGGCTCAGGAGCTCTCAGTGATTGAATAAAGTCAAGCTAGAGGTTTTTTTAAAAAAAAAAAAAAACACCTGAAATAATGAGCGGTTTCTTCAGGAAGCCATCATGCATGAAGTATGAAATTGTTAATATAAGTGAGTGGGCACAGATGAATAGGCTGATTGACAGTTATGGTCCTTGTTCCCTCTCAGGAGACACTGAATTACATTTCAGCAGTGAATTCTGAAAAGCCTTTTATGCTTCAGATACAACCTAGAGAACTTAGAAAGTAAGCGCTAATAAGATATTATATAAATTCAGATATTTAATGGGTGTTTGCCTTGCCAAATATTTTCTTGTTAACAGAGGTCAAAGAGGGTATAGAAAATGAAAAAAAAAAAAAAAATCTGAAGTTAATTACTTGGCATGCTGTTTCTTTCTAACTCTTTCAAAGTGTCCATTTGGAAACATGCTTCATGCATCTTTTAATTAATAACACTTGTAATATAAACAAGACAAAATCCAGACAAAAACAAGTTTACGAAGAATACTACGCGATCTCCTCCCATCCCTTTGTCTCGAACTTTCATGACGGCACGTGAGCCTTTCGCGAACTCGTCCTTAATGGGCTTTGTGTTGTGTTTCATGCACAGTCACAAGGAAAAGACGGAAAGTGATGATAATAGGCTGGAAATTATACACACACTCTTATGAATATGCATCAGCCAGTAAATGACTTGCTCCCAGGTGCCCTTCGAGAATCAGCAGCTTTTTTTTTTTCTTTCTGCAGAATTATGGACCTTTCAGGAAAAAAAAAACATGCTTCCTTTAATGATTTCCAAGACTGCTAACTTGGCGATTGGGGTAATTGTTTGTGTAGGATCACGTGGTTTGTTCACAGAGAAACAGTCCTGATTTGTTTTCTGTTACCTGATTGTTAAATCCAGGCAGATGGGAGAACGTCAAATGGTAAAGTCGTCCGCAAAACCTGAACGTTAATGCTCTTTTTAACCCTCTGGTTAGGCACACTGTTTAGCAGAGGATGCCACAATGACCCAGATTATATTTATATTTTATAACAACATTCATTGTTCGCAATATAGAAATAAATGATCACAATCCTTTCTCGTGTTTGATGAACCTCCTGATAGACATAGAGCATACGGGACAGCCGCTAACACTAGTCTTTTGTTTCAGATTTACAAACATTTTTAACACTTTTATTTCACTTTGTTACAATCTGACCATAATGATCATTTCTCGAATTTTTAACGATGCTGAACCTTTGGCTTTACAGAATGTTTTTTTTTTGTTTTTGGTAAAAACTTTGCCTTGTCATTTTTCACATCTGCAGCGCGCCATCATTAGAGAGATGCGAAATCCTGCTGGGGCCAGAGGTCACGTACGGCCCCCCAGGCCTGAGCCTGACCTCCCCGGTTGCCATGACGATAGCCCACTGTGCCGAGGTCATCGACGAGAACTGGAGCGTTCGCCTGAAGAAGAAAACGAAGGACGACGAGTGGGAGGTACGAGGCGTCTTCCGCTCTCTCCTCTCTCGACCTCGGCTTCATTTGAAATTCAGATTGGCGAGCGGAGTGGCTGCCTTTTGATTTATCATCCCGCCTCTCGCGCTGTACAAGGTTCAGGTTATCTTTAAAAAACACTGCAAAAAGAAATGTGTGTACATCTCCAGTTCACAAAGCAGAGAGCTTGTTTCCTGTCAAACAGATGAAGCGAAATGGAGATACAGGTTCTGTTATGTAATGTGAAGCCGGAGTGCCTTACAGAGGCCACTGGAGGGAATCGAATCCAAGTTCTCCAACTGTTAACACAACTAGCAGAGTAACTAGCTTTGAACCAGTCTGGGAACTTAGCTCCAAATTAATCAACGATCATAGAGCGGTAGAGGACTTAGCTGTAAACTGGTCAGAGTAAATAAATGGACAGAATGTATCTCTAAACTACGCAGAGGATGTGTCTATAAACTCATCAGAGAATGTAACTCAGAAGTACTAAGTGAATTATACTATAGATCAGTCTGAAAAGTTGCCAACAAACTTGTCGAAAACTAGCCAGAACTTAAGTGTGTACTAGTCAGATTATTTAGCTATTAAGTAGTAAGAGAATTTAGCTAGAATTTGGTCATCTTAGCTATAAGCTAGTCAGATTACTTGATTAGTTCATGATTCATAGCATGATAAAAGCAAACCTAAAATCTTACCCCTATAAAACCCCAATATAAAACAAAACGTTACTTAGTAGCAGTAAATTAGATTGAATTTGTGTTCAAGGTTTTATAATAATTATCAGATGTAGTAAATTTAAATTAAATTTTTGGTGGCACAGTGGACCTTACCCTAGCTACTAGCTAACTGCTGATACACATCCGAGTCATTCAGTGAGTTACAAACGTCACTTACAAATTCGAATAAAAGCATAAATATCTGCATTTGAATATTTTCAATTCTGATTGTAGCGGCACATTTCTCATGTTGCATATTCATAATAGATAATAGTCCAACTATTACTGAATGTCGTTACTGCTTTTTATCTATTCCACCCTGTGTTGTGTGAGGCTAGCATGGTGGGGGGGGGGGGTCTTTCTGAATGCAGCAAGAGGAAAAGAAGATGGTGATGTGTGAGAAAATCGTACAGAAAACAGCGAAAACAAGACAATTTTGCCATGTAATAACAGGGAGACCTCCGGGCCAAAGTGCCATCAAACACGGCTGCTATCGATCCGACTCCACTGGGGAAAACGACCTGAATATATCAGCGATGTGAAGCAATCTGAGAAAGAAGCCTGCACAAGGTGTCACTCCTGACCTGGTCACTCATTCAGTGCTAAATCAAACGCTCAACAAGGCCTCACACCTCTGCTACAGATCAGAGATAATGTTTGCAGGATGTCAGC
This sequence comes from Pangasius macronema, assembly GCA_037577455.1. Taxonomy (NCBI): domain Eukaryota; kingdom Metazoa; phylum Chordata; class Actinopteri; order Siluriformes; family Pangasiidae; genus Pangasius; species Pangasius macronema. The sequence continues at coordinate 2,248,865 of CM074968.1, read as the reverse complement.
ATGGTTCAGTGAGATATTAATTATTTTTTAATTATTATTCAGTATAAAAACAGACAATTTTCTCCATAGACCATACTGAGGATCGAAACAAAAGTAATATAAACAAATATGTATACAAAAGCACCTACAATGGGCACGTGAGCATGAGAAATGGACCATGGAGCAATGGAAGAAGGTGGCCTGGTCTGATGAATCACATTTTCTTTTATATCCCAAAGTTGTAAAGTTGTATGCACGGCCGGGGGCGTGTTCATCTCATATCTGGGGAAGAGAAGGCGCCAGGATGGGAAGAAGGCAAGCTGGGGGAGGCAGTGTGATGCTCTGGGCAATGTTCTGCTGGGAAACTTTGGCTCTTAGCATTCATGTGGATGTTACTTTGACACCTACAACCTACCAAAACATTGCTGCAGTCCAAGTACACCCCTTCATGGCAGCCGTATTCCCTAACGGCAGTGATTTGAGGAGCATGACAAAGTTCAAGGTGTTGATGTGGCCTCCAAATTCCCCAGATCTCAATCCAGTCGAGGA
>CM074968.1:2226690-2248237 GCA_037577455.1 Pangasius macronema | reverse complement strand
TGGCTGAGTGGTGTGTGTGTGTATATATAAATATATATATAGCATTTACAGGTTCTTGAGAAAGACTGCATTGTTCAGATGCTAGCTGTCCTTGTGCTTTGTAATTTTTTAGAATTAAGATCTTAAATTGTTTCAGCACATTGCATCAATCCTCAGTCTAACAAACATTCCGGTTTTATAAGCAAATTGACTTTTTCGCCTCACTGAAAGCGAGACTCTTTGTGCCAGCCCTGGATCCATCAACGTCAGCGTAGTGAGAAGGAATCAATGACCTTCTCTGGTAAGGCACAGAGATCGGGTGGTGGTGTCAGTTCACCTCTGTAAACAGCTTGCTCTTCACCTCCATTCACACTAAGAAATGATGTCCATGCCTCATAAGCATAGCCCTGTTATTCTATAGAGATATGACCTTGGCTTTTGTGAAGCGATTCGTTCTATAAAAAAAAAAAAAAACAGTGAGTGTAGCTCCTGCCGTATATAGCAACTGGACAAAGCTTTCATATTTAAAGGGGGAAATAGCAGTAGGCATCGGAGCAGATGGAGACAATAAATTGCTTTCGGTGCATGCCTCAGAAATAACGTCTTATCACCCATAGTCATTCTACACACACATAACCATCATCGCTTCAGAAACAGCTGTGCATGGTAAAAGAGAATCTAAGGTGATTAAGTAAGCGGCAGTGCAAAATTAGATTTAATTCGTACTACGAGTAGTATTTTTCCTTTAAAAAACAGACATTAGACGTATACTATAAGTGTATTCAGTGCATATAGACACAGTATACTGAAGGCACGCTGAAGATTTACCACATTTCTAGCATCCATTCACTAGTTGTATACCTGGTTTGGGTTTAATGTTCATGCAAAAGTTGGAAAAAGTATATAAAAAATAGTCCAGCGTACTTCTCTCACAAATGCAAGTATATCAAAAGTATACTAGTGCATTTCTCAAGTATCCTTACAAGAGCTAGTATGCATACTTGTCTCCAGATATACTCAGAAAAGCTATTAATTGTACTATTNATTGTACTATTCTTTTTCGAAATGGCAGCATAGCAAACTCTTTGAGTATGCTTAGAAAAGTTCGTATAGCAAGAGTAGACAGTACATCAGACAAAGGCAGTATATCTTTTCAAGTATACTTCGAAATGCAAGTATATAAAAAGTAAACTAGTACACTTCTCGTCAAGTATACTTAAGAAGTGCCAGTATTTTTAACATACGAAACTTTTCTTCAAGTAAAATGACACATTGTTGTACTTTTGTACTCTCCAAGTATACATTAGTGCATTTGCAGGAAACTTTGATACATACATTCTTTCTCCTCCATCCACAGGAAGTGATGTCAGCAGAGGACGATTCGACTTCCTGTTACTGCCTCCTGGACTCTGGAAGGTGCCACCTGTTGCTGAGCGAGCCGGGCTCGTACGCCCTCGTAGGTGAGCCGCTGAGCGACGGCGCCGCCAAGAGGCTGAAGGTGGCTGTGTTCGGCAGCTCGCACTCCTCTATGAGCTACAGCCTGCGAGTGTACTGCGTAGACGACACACCTCACGCCTTTCAGGTAAGCACCGCGAGTGTGTGTCCAGGTAGCATAATGGCTGCAAATTACGCACTGTGTTATACATTAGTGGTGCGATGATGTGTGGGTGTGCAGGAATACCATAATGGGGGAAATCTCAAATGATTACAGACAAACTCTTGAAACCTTCTGCGAACAAGTCCATTTTAAACTATGTTCTAGCAGTTTCCATAGTGTTGAATAATTCAAACTGCATTGCAGCTATAGTGCTATATGGCATGGGATCATTCTTTTTGAAAATATGAAGTTTAAGCAGATACGAAGACGTTCCGTGACTGTTATATTGAGTTGTATGGTTAACACTCTGCCACACACACACACACACACACACACACACACACGACTTTGTTCATAAAAAATGCATGAAAGGAATTCTTTCAAATGCATAAAATAAATGAAGCATTGCACTGCCTCCGAATACGTTTAGGACTAAATGAACAAGTCAGTGTCATGCATGCAGCTGTTTCAGCGAGAACAGAGTTGGCCAAGAGTATTTTACGATTTTAATTCCACTCAAGTCGAGGTTTAAAGACCTCCTGAAGTCAAAGCTTGCCTTATTAGATCTTATCTTATTCGGATGTGCAAGATTCACATTTCGAAGACAAACTTCGTCTTTGTCTATAATCTTCCACTAAAGTGCAGCAGCTTCTGTAAACTGCCTCTGATTTGTGGCTACTTTACTGTGAAAGTTGTCGATGGGATAAAAATAATAATAACCAATCAGCAAAAAAAACGGTAAGATGCTTGGAGGGTGAGCTCGGCATTCGAATCACTATCTCCCTTCTAGCTCAGATACATACAGCCTCACTCCTGGGACACAATTTACATCTTTGCTCAATAGCCGGATTTCATCCGCCTCCTCTAATTAGCGTACCGGTGATTGACTGCAGGCTAGCGTCTTGCTCTGACTCCATGTTTGTTACGGAACACCTACTTTTCAGAAGCCAGATTCTGACATGAAACCGAAGTCTCTCCCGCCAAATTATGCTGCTTCACTAGGAGTATGGCACGTTGCGGAAGAAAAATGCATTCGTTTTTCATTTTCACACTGCGCCTCATTTATCTCTCATTTACTAAAGTTGTGTGTAACTGTATACTGGATCCTGCCTCATCTCAGACTCAGCCAAATCGCAGATGTGGTTGTTTGTCTGTATTTACACCGACGCAATGCAACGGTGATAGAGACACGAAAGACAGACCTCGATCACACAAGCACATAATCATACCTCTCTAACTGAGTCACTCGATAAATTCTCAATCCAGTAAGTGTTATCAGTGAGCTTCAGACGGCTAGAGTTGGAATTTGAAACTATGTACAAAGCCAATCTATCGTTATTTTCCAGACCAATCACCACCAGCTCCATCGGCTTTGGGTAATGTTGAGAATGTTATCATTTAAACCAAAATGCTTTATCCTCATATCAGACAGGACAATTTGCACAATAAAGGCTGCACCAATACACCAAATCACTCGTTCCTTATTTATTCTTTTTTAAAGTTTATTCAATTAGTGTCATTAACCTATTCATATGATTGCAGTGGACAATGCAGGTCGTTAATACTCTTTCTCCCAGAATGCTGATGAATGTAACTGAGACTAACCAGTCTTCCACAACTAACTAAACGATATTTTAGTTGAGATTGACATCAAAACCGACGTTCTGGTATCAGCTGTATATTAATACAATATAGCCTGTAGGGCTGCATTAGCCTGTATGCGCCACTGAGGTGGGGAACATTGCCAAAATAATGAACTGAAGACGACTGTAATGAGTTTTTTTTGACTCATGTTTAACTCCCGGACCTAACCAACAGAGGTGCCATATTCTTTGCAGCCCAGACCTAAAATCTTTACGGCATGGACGCACCAAGGCGCTAGAAAACGTCCTCGGGAATTTTGGTCCAGGATATCCCAATGTCTTCAGATAATTAAATGTTTTAATGCTCTGAACCATCCATTCTACAGTTCCCCAAAGGTGTCACATTGGATCGACCTCTGTGGATTGTTGGTCATTATAGTAAACTGGTGTTATTTGTAGATCAGCTTGTGATGTGATGCTGCTGGACGAATCCATTTAAAATGAGTTCACGGGCTATAAAGGGATGCACATGGTCCCTGACACTGTGGCAGTCAAATGATGGTCAACTGGTGTTAAGTGGCATAAAGGGATGCACGTAGTCCCAAACACTTCAGCGTTCAAATGATGCTCAGTCGTCGTGTGGCATAACGTGTCATTTTCCTACATCATTACACAATCAGCGGACACATGGCAAGATGGTGGCATGGATTTGTGTTGTTCATGTCATGACTCTTACTGTCTGCATGCTGCAGGAGAAATACTTCAGACTAGTTTGAGTGAGCGCACGGAGGCCTCTCTTTAGGGCTGGTGATTTGTCAAAACAAGAACAAGAAGTGCATAAGGAATAAATAGTTAATATAAATGTAGGGTAATATAAATAGTGTTAATCAAATAGTTGTTGAAATAGATCTGTTAGTATCCTCTCAAAAAGAAATGTTGTTTGGATAGATATCTAGTAGGTGCTCATACTTGGTTATTGGTTATTAGAGCATTGTGTATTTGTGTATAGAGATTAGAGCATTGTGCATTTGCTGTAAACTTCGCATACTCTTAACTACATACGCTAGCTACCTACCATCCATGCCACTTACTCACCAATAAGGAAAAAAACTACATTCCGGCATTGTTTCATACGACAACAGTATCAAATAAAAATTCAGCAATTAGAGTTCAGTACATGTCCATGTGCGAGAGATGCTGTCCTGCTGAACCATTGTTTTTTTTTACCGGCGTATTTGTCTCCTGTCTGTTAGCTGGAACGAGTCTATCCATCTCTGACCTCTCTCATTAACACTCTGTTTTTCGCCCACACGGTCCAATGCTCGACGTTTAGTGTTGTTTATTACACCGTTCTCAGTAAACCCCAGAGACTGCAGTGTGCGAAAACCCCAGAAGGCCAGCTGTGTCTGAGATGCTGGAACCATCACGTCTGGCACTGACTACCATAACCACAGGCAAATGAGCTCACACACACGCATCTTGTCCATGATGATGTTTGGACTCATGACATCTAAACCATTCGAGCTCATGACTCGTGACTCATCGCTTGGAGGAGCAGACTTGCTGTGTTAACAAGCCAGGAAATGAAGAGGGTCACTGAGTTTCTGTGTGTGTGTGTGTGTGTGTGTGTTTTAAGGATAAAACCGAATACGAACACATTATTCAGAATGAACAGTGTTCTAAACAGATACAGCCACAAATAGGATGTGCACTATTAATGTTTTTTGAAAATATTGCCTGAAAGCTTCACATGGCATCTGGTTAAGACTGGAGGTGTGCATGAAGACTGCGATCTAATGAGCGGTAAGCTTGAGCTGTAAGTGCAAAACACTTTAAGAAACCGAAAACACAACACAAAATGCAACAGCAAAAACAAAAAAATGCAACAGCCAATCACTCTTGTATGCTCTTTTTTTTGTCATGTATTTGATTTTGCTTTAATATTTTTACTTGTTTTTTGTTTTTTTTTTTTGGTCATGCTTAGTTTTGCTGTAATGGTTTTGGTTTTACTGTCATGTTTTTACTGTCATTTATCTCACTTTGTTGTCGTGTCTTTGGTTTTGTTGTCACGTTTTTATTTGGTGGTGTTGTTATGTGCTTGGTTGTGCAGTTGCGTTTGTCTTTGGTTTTGCTGTCATGTTTCTGAATTTGTTGTGGTTTTGGTTTTGCTATCATGCACTTTACACCTCAGTGACCACAGCCATCTGCCTTCAATTAACACTTCTTTCTAAATCAAAGGCTGATTGTGCAAACCAGTCTAGTTTGGAAAGGTAATGAATGGGATAAGGTTCAGTAGATATGGTCAATGGACTCCAGTATCAAGTGCAAAAATAGCATCTTGGCAGCCTTTTTCAATAAGGTGATATATTGAACAATTCTTGTTAGCTTTGTTTGAAGTGTCATTGGAATGCATTGGGAATATTAATTAGAGATCACCGGTGCTCAGCTGCAGGTGGCTGATGGAATGAATTGTGTAAGTGGAGACTGAAGATGTGTTCATGAGCTGCTGGTAGTTGAGTGTTTCCCGTGTGAAAGAATTTATTTTTGGCTGAGTAATCCGTTTATTTCAAATAGGTGGCGGATGATAGTGCAGCAAATCCAGATATAAACCAAAATGCCATCTAGACTTTGGAGGACTAGAGCAGAGAGGGCTTACACTAAGAGGATAATGCTAGCTGTAAAGGGGGGTTCAGAAGGTTCTGAGAGCTAGGACAAAACTTCCAGGCTTTCCAGCAAGACCCTAAACTCTAGAAGTCACTTTATACAAAACATCTGTCGGAATAGATAAATGTGAAGTACTGCCCAGTGCTGAGGCTCTCAATTTCCTCAGAATCCACTGTTCTTTCATTCATACTGATTATAATGTGGTTTTGTGCTTGTACATTTGCTATTGCAGGAGGTAAATCCAGACCTAGTGTGCACCAAAGGGGAGTCAAATCTTTCAGGATCATTGAGACTGACTGAACAGTCACTCCGTCTAGTGCAAAACTTGAAATCCCACCATCGCACTCTACTGATCTATAGTACCCTACTCCTATTATCTCTACCTTAATTCAAACGTTCCTGGATTTCCTTTCACGCTGCCTTCCCTATGATGTCTCTGATCCCACTTCTTCTTTACTCTCCCACTTCCATTTGAGATAAGTCTTATACTTTTGTGCTAAAGCAGGTAGCAATGCCACCTCACAGCTCCAGGGACTTAATCCTGAGCTCAGGTTATTGTGTGTGGAGCTTCGCATGTTCTCCCCATGTCTGTGTATGTTTCCTCTGGGTTCTCTGGTTTCGTCCCACCTCCCAAAAACATGCTGTCAGGTGGACTGGGTGCTCTAAATTGATCCGAGGTGAGAACGTGTGTGTGCATGGAGATACCATGCTCATTTACCTGTAACTGTAAAACAAAATACTCCAAATGTTGCATTGGATTAGCACAAGTCTAATTCCTAATGCAGGTTGGGCCAAAATTAATTACGCTGTTTCTGTTGGCGGATGTTACACTCACGCTTTTTCATATTTGCATCACGTTTCATTCTGAAAGTGTGATGTGGTTAAAAAAAAACGAAAGGTGACAAAAAGCAACCCACAAGTTCTGTTTTCAGTAAAGAGCTGATGTCGCACTGTGTGATTACAGTTTGTATTTTCATATAGCTGTCAACATTGCTGTTTCTCTTTCTTCATCTCCCTCACACACACACACACACACGCGTCAGAATCAATCACTGTAGTGTTGCATGAGTGTTCACACTGCTATCAGTAAGCAGGGAGAAATTGAGAATGCTCAGAATAGATGTTGTTCACACACACGTGCGCGCACACACACACACACACACACACACACACACACGTATCTGAGAAAGCCAGTGAGACACAAAGCAGTTATGACAGATGAACAGTGCTACACCTGAAAGCAGGGCAGCCGTTAATCAATTTAAATTCAATTTACTTTTCTAAGGTTCTCGCTGATTCTGTTTTTTTGTTTTTTTTTTTTGTTTTTTTGTGTGTGTGTGTGTGTGTATTGGTTTGTGTTTTGCTCTGTTTTTGCATTGCCATCACCATTTTTCATCTGAGCCGGGAAAAGCGAGGATTCTCTGAGGATTCCAACACTTTCTAAAAGTGGATATGCTGATGCCAGTATTTTTTTCCCCCCTGACCATCGACCATTAAATCTGTGATTCACACACTGCAGTAATGTTGATTCTGGTTTTTTTTTTAAGCAGTTTTACATGAGGGATTTAACGTTGGAGACAGCACTGATGATGGGTAGAGTTTAATTGTATTTATTAAGAGTGTAACATTTAGTCTTTACATCAGCTAAACGAGTATTCTCGCTTCCCGTCCTAGCATCTGAATCTACATTCATTAAATTTTTATTCAGCTGTGAAATGTCCTGTAGTAATGTGTCAAGGCAACTTTAACCAAGAATGTGTTTTTCCATTCATGCAAAGTTTGTTTGTTGGTTTTACTGGATGGTGGGAAATGAGCCAAAGTTATATAGAGTATAAAAGACATTCTGGACAGAAGAATGGAATAATTATCTTCAATCAGAAGATGATCTCGGTGACACTACAGTTGTTGCTTTATGAACATGTGTGGTGGAAAGGGAAAATTCTGACATTTTCAGAAGTCAAATACTGACATTTTCTACTATAAATAGTTCCTAAAATTATAACTCCATTTTAAAGGTTAAAGGTTGAAAAGTTCCTTCCAGTTCCACAGAAACACCTCTACATTTAAAGCCAAACCTACTCTTCGAGGAACACCATTGCTGACATTGTAAATAATTATCATTTTAAAACACAAAATGAGTTCTCACTTTGATTATCATCATCATCCACATTTGTGTCTCATCACCTGAGGTAAAAAGTCACGCACAGCGTTTAAACCCCAGCCTCGTCATCGCCTCTTCACTTTGATCTGTTCATGCTAACAAAAGCTGATCACTTGCTTCTTATTTGTGGTTTCTTGAAGTTGAACCCATATGTGGTTCTTCACCAAACTGTTGCCCCAAAGTTGGAAGCACAGAATTTATAGGATGTCTTTGTTTGCTTTACAATTTCACTTTCCCTTCACTGGAACCAAGAGGCCCAAACCTGATCCAGCAGCAACCTGTTAAGGTTGGAGTAGAAGAACTTGAGTAATCTACACAGAGCCCTGACCTCAACTCCACTGAACACCTTTGGGACGAACTGGAACACCGACTGCACCCCAGACCTCCTCAGTGCCTGACCTCACTAATGCTCTTGTAGCTGAATGAACACAAATCCCCACAGCCACGCTCCAACATCTAGTGGAAAGCCTTCCCAGAAGAGTGAAGCTTATTATAACAGGGATGTTCATCAAGCACATATGGGTGTGATGCTCAGGTGCACACATACAGACATTGATATCCACAATGACTTGCAACATTGCAAACTTGAAGGATATGTAAGTGTTCATGATCTGAAAGAGTAACATCTATGTTAAATGAGAAGATGGAGCATGAAGATTTCTAGCCATTTATGGTTTGCGGAAAAGGTTGAATCGATCTAACTGGCTCTCTGTGGTAACCCTTAAAGGTTCTATGTAGAAACCTTTTAGAAAGATTAATATTACTGATCATCCAGATAACCTTTGAGCAAGCCTTTTTAAGTGCATCAAGTAGTCCATGTCTTGTTCATCTCAACAATATCAACCAGCTGTCTCATGTCCTTTTCCAACACAGGACCTCCTCAGGTCAAAATGTCTGGGGATAGTCCTTCTTGAGACTCCTTGAAAATATAGAAGCTCTCTATAACAAACCAGAGCAGACCATCTCTTTCATCTCATTATCAACTACACACACCACCATCCTAACATCTTCACCTCTGGTTTCACACTAAATCACACCTCAGAGGATAGTGTGATCTTTGCGAGGTTCATGACATCACCATTGTGAATCACACATAGGGGTTTCAGGAGCTTTCCTACTATGCAGTGGAACTGATAAAGAACTATGAAGGAGCAGACATCTTCAATATAACACCAGTCCAGCAGTTTTATTAGATCGTCTTTGGTTTGAGCCTTTGGGGAAACCTTTAAAGGTTGTGGAAATGAGCCAAAAAACCCTTGAGAGTTGCATAAAGAGACCAGTTAGAGCTCTTTATATAATTGAATGCCTTTTTATGCCTTGCCACAGGGAGTGGTGACTGCAGAGAGCAACAGACATGGCTTGCTCCTGGAGGAACCCAAGACTCTTCTGTTTAAAGGGAACACCTACAGTCTACAGGTCTCCATCCAGGATCTACCCCAGTTCCCATGGAGCATCAAGCCCTTTAGCACCTGTCAGGTGAGGCTGTTTATTCAGTTTATTTCTTACATTCCACAAGCACAGTGTCCTGCTGTAGAAGTATTGCAGATATTTGTCATCATTCTGCTTTATGTAGAAAAGATATTTCTACTTGGATGTCGATGTCCTGAGACATTCCCAAGATGGAGAGCGTATGTGAAGGATGACCACCTTCCATCGCTCTGAACGACACTTGATAATCGTTATGGGATGTATCCAGAATGGGATTGTTAGCCAGTTCACAGCTGGCACTGTGTGTGTCAAGGGAAACGAGGGTTAGCCTTGGCCTTCCAGGGTTGCTAGCTATCATGGAAAAATTATATCTTGGGAGAAAAATATAAATATTTGTTCAGTTTGGATATTCCTTAGATATTAATTAAGGAATAAAACACTTGGGCACATGATGTTATAGGAAAATGATCAACCAGCATGAAGCAGAGTTACTGTTAGCACCCCCCCCGAAGTTGATTATTTTCCAATAATGGCATGTCCCGAAGTGTTTTATTCCTCTTGTACCACAGCAGTTTGCCAATGCTATATATATATTTTTTAAATTTATTAAAGAAAGACACATCATCAAGTGTCTGCACAATGAGATTTGTTTATTTCAGGAAATGGCTCTGGCTCTTTTTCCAGGCAACATCTTAGCATTAACTGCTAAGGAGCGGTCAGATTCCTCTCACACCAGAGAGGAGATGATGATGAGCTAACACCATGCTAACATCATGAAGGCTTGTTAATCAGCAGACGAGTCAAGCCAGGTGTGGTAGGGTCCCGCTAGGCTGGATTTAATCTCTTGCCATGTCTCCTCCAGTTTAACACCTGTCCTTTTTACGTTGATCTGGAACCAGCTCTGAGGATGTTTTTTGGATTAGGGTTTGGAGGAAGCAAGAGAGAAGCTGATCCTAGAAACAGAGGGCCGTCGGTATATATCGAGATAAAGGGATCGGAAAGTTTGACTGCTTGGCAGAAGTTTTCCAGTGGGAAGTGAGACTCTGGACTACAGTCCCATTATGCACCTCTGTACCTCCACGAAAAACAGCCTCTCATGACTGCGAGTTGCAGGAAGTCAAGGACGCTCGCTGCTCCTGTGCCTCATTGCTGAAATTAATTCGACATCAAAGCAGACGTTGCTGTCCGGCACTCGTACTGCGCGTGAGGCTTAACCCAAGAGCGACCCGACTGATGGAATTAACAGGGATTTGGGTCCGAGCCTGGTTTTGTCCTGAACTTCTCAAATACAGCTCTTTTAGCTGAGTAGCAGTGCTGACTCAGTGACTTTACTCAGTGAACACTGTGCCTCTCCTCTCTCTTCATCCCTCTCCCCTACTCTCATCTCTCTATAAATCTTCATCACATTCCTCCTCTACATACATCTTCACTTATCTTGTTTTTCTTCCTTTCTCCCTCTCTCTTTCCTACTGTCTCTGTCTCTCCCTCTCCTCCTCCGTATGTCCCATCTCTCCATCCACTCTTCCTTTATCTCCACTTTTCCTTTCTTTCTACTTTTTCTCTATATCTCTTTCCTCATGTTTTCTCTATCTTCCTCTCCCATCTCTTCCATTCTCTCTTCTTTTTTTTCCTTTTTTCCTCTCATCTCCTTTTCCTGTTTCTTCCTCCACTCATTTTCTATCCCCCTCTTTATTTTCTTCCTAATCTTTCTCTCCTTCCCCTTTTTCTTTTTTTGTGTCCTTTCCCCCACTCTTTCTTGGTCCCCCCTGTCCTTTCTTCCTACTCTTTCTCTGTATTTCCCGCAGGTTTTCTTAATCTCTTCTTCCCTCTCTTCCATTTGGTCTCCATCTCTTTCTCATCTCTCCTACTTTTCTACCTCCTTCATCCTTCCCTCTGACCGCCATTCAGTCTCTATTTCTCTCTCCTCTTTTGTCTCAATTTCTCTCCACCCTTTCTTCTAATCCTTTCCTTTCTTCCTACTCTTTCTCTATATTTCCCCCATGTTTTCTTAATCTCATCTTCCCTCTCTCTTTCATTTGGTCCATATCTCACTCTCGTCTCTCCCTTCTTCATCTATCCTCTCTATCTTCCATTTGGTCTCTATTTGTCTTGCACTCTCTCTCTCTCTCTCTCTCTCTCTCTCTCTCTCTCTCTCTTTTCGTCTCCCTTTTTCCCCCCTTCTAATACTTTCCTTTCTTCCTACTCTTAATCTGTATCTCTTTCCCCATGTTGTCTCTATTTCTCTCTCCTCTCTCTCGCTTCTTCCCTTTGTTCTCTTTCTCCCTCCTCTCTCTTCTTCCATGCTGTCTCTGTCCCCTCGTGGTCTCTTGCTCCTCTCTTTCCTTTCTGTCTACCTCCACTTTTTCTTTCCTTCCTTCTCTTTCTGTATTTCTCTTTCCCCATGTTTTTCATCTCCCTCTCCTCTATCTCACCATTCTTTTTCCGTTTCCCTCTTTCTTTACTCCCCACACGTCTGTTATCTCTGTCTCATCTCCTCTCTCTCTCCTCTTTTCTGTGTGTGTGTGTTGCAGGAGTTCTCCTTCTCGCAGGTATGGAGCAGTAACCAGCAGCCTCTGCACTGTGCCTTCTCTCTGGAGCGCTTCAACGTCGGCACCATGCAGCTCTCCTGCAAGATCAGCGTGCGCCAGGTCAAAGGTCACGAGCAGATCCTGCAGGTCTATACCTGTGTGGAGGAGGTCAGTTCTTGTTTCGTGGATGACCTGATCAGAAATACATTCACGTTACACGATCGTTATGAGGCACAACACTTGTGTATCTTCAGTTCAGCAGAGCTCGCTGCATGATGTTTGCCTTTTTGATGTTTTTCCAGAAGGAGAAGGAGACGCTCCCATTTTTTATGCAGACCGACTGCACGGTCACCTCCCAGACGGGCGCTAAAGCCTTCAAAATCCCTCCGTCCATTCGGCAGCGCATCTGCACCACCTTCGACACTGCCAATGCCAAGGGCAAGGACTGGCAGCTCCTCGCTCAGAAACTCCACATTCAGAGGTAAAAGCCTTACACAAACATGCCGTCTTTGTTCAGCTTAACTTGCTGAGCGTCACAAGTTACCGCGTTATCTTTTTTTAAGAAGCCTCTGCTTTGCCTTCACTTCTTCCACTTAACATTGACGCACGCTCTGCTGTGCTATGATACGACACAAAAATCATGCTGTTATAGCACATATGCTATGTTCTGCAACATTTCATAATTTATGCATGCTAAGCATGTCATTTCTCAAGAAGGGAAGCATCTGATGTTTTAGGTCCGGGCTCTGTAGTTGTTCAGCTTTATTAAGGAACGTTATGAGGGCTTCTGAGATAATTTACGACTCGGGGCAAATAACTGCTTATTGTTTGTTGTTTAAATGCACAAACATGTTGAAACACTGCCATCAAGTGGCTGTAAATATGAGCACAGGATTAATGCAAACACTCGATGCAAAACCCTAAACTGGCTTTTAACATGTATAATTCTAAACAGGATAATGTACGATCATTCATTTTAGAAATAAGTCTAAAGCAGCATGTTTGTTGTTTGCTGTAAATGACTCAGTGCTGGTTTTCCCCTCACACTCTCTCTTATCAGAGCCAGACGTCGGAACATCACAGAGTGATAAATGGCTCAGCAGAGAAAAGATGAAGGGCACAGCAGTGGAGGAAAAGCCGCAAATAGCAACATTTTATACTACTTTTACATATAATTAGCACTAAATAATAAACATATACAACAGTATTACAACACAGGGTTGTTCATTTCTTGACTCTAATCGGTGGCTATTATTTTCAATTACAGCAGCTCTGACAGTAGTTTGTAGAGCCGTGACACAAATGAAAAATTTATATTAATGCACTTGTTCTAATATGTTATCGTTTCTATAATAACAACTCGCTCACAGGGACTTGTACAAGGGATGCGCTACATATAAAGATTGTTATTTAACAAATAAAAAAACAGAATCGGTGATAGAAATATATATGGAAGGAGTCTCTAATGTCAGCGCTTTGGACAAAGTCTCCAGGACTTTGCTGTTAAGTTCATTGTTGTTAAATTGAAAGTTGTAATCACTGGGAAATCATTGGGTTGTGTACGAGAAATAAAACACATCATGGATTAATTTATTATAATAGCACTCTCTCAAGTGTTTTATTTCTTACTGAGCTTATCTTTATCGTAACGTGTTACTATTAGTATTAATGTGATTATTATCACCAGAGTCAACATTTATCTCTTGTCATTTTGTCCCCTTCCTCAGGAACCTGTCTTATTTCGCTACGCAGCGCAGCCCGTCCGGGGTCATCCTCAGCCTGTGGGAGGCTCGGCACCAGGCCTCCGGAGACCTGGACTCACTGGCCAGCGCCCTCGAGGAGATCAGCAAGATCCACTCAAAAAGCTCGGCCCAGAGCCCAAGCGAGACACAGCCAGACTACAATCAGTGACGGAGAGATGCGAACACAATCTGTCTGTAAACTCATGACGCGAGTGCTCACGTCCGGCTCCAGAGAAAGAGAGAGAGAGAGACGTGAACATGAGGAGTGTGTAACGACAGTAAAAGGATGCACTGCTTTAAAAAAGAAGAGGAGAGCACTTGAGGAAAGTTCTGCCTCAGCTGTACCATCATTATGAGGGTCAGCTCGGGTCATAAACCTTCTTAAACATTTCCTTTTTTCTTTTAAGCTTCGCCACTGGTTCACAGGCAGCATGGACCTTTAACGCTTCAGTGTGCTACTACTTACTTATTTCGTGGTTTGGTTGCACTATAAAGCACTGTAGAGGTCAAATATGTGGCGCGTTTCAAACGAAGCGACGTGGTTTCCCCTTTGTGAGTGAGGATCAGTTTTTCCGCACACTGTGTACTGCGACGTTACGTGTTGCCGGTAGGGAGGCATTGTAAAAGCAGCGACTGGGACGCAGATGAATAAAACGTGTGCTTTTCTGTTTAATGTTGTTTTTAAGATGTGTAAGCTGAGGTGGGGGGAGGGGGGGAGCATAAGCTCGGGTCTCGGGTTGAACGTCAACACAACAGCTCCAATGTGTTTCTCTTAGATAACAACAGCAGTTACTGCGGTCGTCTGTGCACAGAGGACGTTGCACTGTCGAGACAGTTACAGTCAGATAATTAACACGAGCCCAAAATCAGCTTTTAAAAAAAGCCCCAGTCTGAAAGATGCCTCATTTCCTGCAACTGATACAGCAGTGGAAGATATTAAGCCTCTTCCAGTATGGCGTCAGTTGAGAGAGGAAACTGAGGTGAAAAGCCGCTTTTAGAACGGGATTAACATTTTGTTAATCCACCATGTTGCTGCTGTTGCGTGTTTTTTTTTTTTCTTTATCTGACATGTTTTCATGAAGGGTTTCATATATAAAGCGAATTATGTAAATTTTTCTTTTGTTTTGGGTGACAGAAACAGAACAGACAGAATCTATAAGCGACTGATTAATATCCCTCAGTTTTTGTCCGTCTCCATAGTGATCAACATCCTAAAGCTGACAACGCAGAATGAAGAAAGGAATTATATGAAACTGCCCTTTTAATGCCATATTTTCCCATCAAATGTGAAGCTGATTTTTTCTGAATTAACCTAAATTATTCTGGTCTTCTCCTCAGCTCAGCTCTCCTCCTGCTGCTGATGAAAATCCAGCCACATCACAATAAATATATGCATCACTGCAGGATTTTTCCTGGCAAAAATGTTTCCGCTTGATTTTTTTTTTCCCCCACAAGAGTTTAATGTATTGACAAACAGTTTATCCAATAAAGTTAAACGGAAGGAGGTTATGAATTTATTTACTAATTCCATACACACAATGTATGCCATGAAAACACACAAACTCAATTTCCCAGAATCCTCAGCCAAACTACAAACCCAGTAACGTGATCATTCCTGTTCCTCAAACTTCTACACCAGCACTTTCACTCTACAATCAGCACTTTCCCCATAAATTACCAAGACTCTCTGAGAGTTTGGGAGATCGTTTAAGTGTCTGGTGTAAATGTGTAACGTTGCGTCACACGACACAGGGCTTAAATTATCTTATGCCACGGCACTGTCGAATTCTTGAATCTGACTGGTCGATAGGTACGGATTCATTTTCTATAACAGAAGCTCTGACAGTAGTGCTACAACACTACTTTTTTGCTACGACAACACATCCCAAAGTCTTTATTCCTTACCTGAAAACTGAAAATGCAAAAACAAACAAACAAACAAATAAATAAATAAAAGGTGGGAATGGTACGTCCATAGTTTTTCACTTAAAATGCCATAGATAATGGCTTCTACACCATATAGTGCACTAATCTCCTGTAATAACGGTTTTTAAACTAATGCAGGAAGTGAAAGAGCTTAGGAATTCACTCAGGTTTCAAGGGTAAATATAGCCAATATGGAGCGAGCGAGAGAGAAAGAGCCGAGTGGAAAAGGTTGTCAGACCGGAGATGGATACGGCAGTGCGACACCATGTCTGTCTTTTCCAAATCATCACCTTCATTAATCCGCTCCCTCCATGGGGCTCATTTCTGGCAAATTTTAATAGGGTTCACTCAGAGAAAGGCACGTCCTGGTGGTCATTAACAGTGAAAGATGTTATCCAGTTAGCATGAACGTCTCAAGATGTCTTTCAACGTTCAAGCAAGACCTTTTGAATTATGGACGTCTTCAAGAATCGTTTCTTCACTCATTAAGGAAGAGTTCAGCAAAGAGAGTGACTGAAAGCTGAAAAACTTTACATGCTTCAGTCGGAACAATGCAAAAACCAACATAATGAAGTATTTAGGGACATTGCTAAGAAGAAAATCCTAGCAGGTGAAGAGGGAAAAAAATAATTTTAACACAGCAAATCAAGCGTAATGTTGATGGACAGGAGGGAATTTTTTCCAGATGTTAGTTAAGCAACAGTAAGAAAAAAAAGCCAAAAGTCTGGTGGAGTTAATATAATCACTGCCTCCATTTTTTTTGCTCGCTTGGCTCACAAATGCAAGTCTTTCATATCCCATGTCCTTTCCCCTTCAGTGAATCAGCTTTTCTGACAGGTGTTTGATCTGAACACTGCTAGTTTTCAGGCATCTCCCTGACTGCAGTAGGGATCAAAATTATAAATGCTACGGCAAAACTTCCGCTCAATTAATCTAACCAAAGATATCACTATCAGGGGTGTCATTCAAGGTCAAAGCCACTACTGCACATTCCAGAGTGATACATTTGATTAAAATGCTGTTTAGTGAGGGCACATGTAACTTACTGATGTGACTAATAAGACAAATAACCCCTGTTGGTGAAAATGAAATCTAAAATTATTTTCTAATGATTCTGATTTCATTTTTTTTTTTATTATTGTGACCCTATATAATTCAATGAAATGCTAACACATGCACATTTACTAATACTAACTTGTCATCTTGTCATAATCACACTTCATACTCATTCAATTGCTCTTTCTTTTCCATCATTTCCATTTTTCTACTTTGTTTACTCCTCAAATCCTCATATCAAGAGTGGATATGATTTCATTCCCCAGTCATCATCTGGAGATTGTGAGTTTGAATCCTGAAGATGCCACAGCCATCCATAGCCAAGAGTGGAAGAGGGGGAAAAATGGAAAGGGGTACGCTAACACAACTTACCAAAATAGATTTTTCCCCCCATGTCTGTGTTATTGAACCATCTTAATTTGTGTCTGATGTTTGCTTCTTCAGTTTTGTAATGGAGCTACATGGCTAACACAAGCCAGTACAACATGTCATCATACACTCGCCTCAGAAAAACATCATTTGACATTCTGAAGACCATTTCTACATATGCGGTTTCATAAAATTGCACAAGATATTTGTTGTTTTGAGGAAGTCAGACATGAACTATACGATCATCTAAACCTCTTCATTTTAAAACTTTCTGCCAAACTCTGAACAAACTCTGTGGGTTAAAAAGTGATTCACATTCAGAGTTTCGACTGGTTTCAACTGTGGGACGTCATTTTGTCCTGTTTTTATAGAGAACTGTCACACGGTGTCACAAACACTGACTAAATCATGTGTGTGCTGATTCAGACCAGCACAACTAAGCTAGCTATAAACTTTCATTACACAGTAGCTCTCTCTCTCTCTCTCTCTCTATATATATATATATATATATATATATATATATATATATATATATATATATATATANATACACAGTGGCTACATTTGGCTACTTTCATATATATATATATATATATATATATATATATATATATATATATATATATATATATATATAATCACTACAGACAGATTTATCTGTAAGCAAAAAACTCAGTGTTAAAGCAGCATTAGCCTTTTAGCTAAAGTAGCATACTTCAGAGCTCTCACATCTTACCTACTTCACTACCTTTGGAGTGATGAGGAAAAGTTTTGGAAATGTTATTTTGGTCGAATTTTTTCTTTAAATTTGAATGTTAACGCATGTTAATGTTTTTTTTCTGCTCTTTTTATGAGTTAAAAGTGCTGAGACATGAGCATTGTTTTCCCTTTTTTTTCAACGTTAACAATTAGCACTGAGGCTAACGTTAAATCTCCTCACAAAATCCTCACGTGAGATTTTTTTTTCTCTTTTCTTAAAGTACTCACTGAAGTGCTTCA
Source organism: Pangasius macronema (assembly GCA_037577455.1). Lineage (NCBI taxonomy): Eukaryota > Metazoa > Chordata > Actinopteri > Siluriformes > Pangasiidae > Pangasius > Pangasius macronema. The sequence goes on along the minus strand of CM074968.1, from coordinate 2,230,205 downwards.
TTCATCTCAGCTGCACACATCGATATTTCCCACGATCTTTATACCTTGTATGAGTAAAAAAAATGCTTCACAGCTAGCACTTTTCACTAAGGAGTAACGTGGATCTCGGTGGTGAAGTGTTATGGCCAATAACAGAGCTTTTTATATCTATATACGTCTTCTTTCCTCAGTGTTTTATACTCATTCACCAGTAGGTGGCACAAAATATGGTCTTTCTGTGAGTTTCTTTCTCTTTTTCCCTCTACAGTGATCATATAATGGCACTTTTTATTAGCTCACACATTTTGACAGACCCTAATGTTCATGGCAAAATATACAATATATCATGTTCTTACTAAAAGTGATTTCCTGTTTTTACTACAATTGCACATTAGATTTATATAATGTTTAAGAGGAACACAGTGAAATAAAGGCGTAAAAGTGTTTAAAACCAATCCAAAAAAGAAGCTTTACTGACTGCCCCATTCCCTTATTTATTTTCATTCCCACACACCTTTAGTTAGATCCCTGATCAGTTTTACGGCTCCGTATACATCATTATTGTTTATATTGATCATCAGGGAGATGAAGATAAGATATAATGGGGCCTGTAAAATAAATGCAGCAGCGCTGCTATAAAATTTAAAGCGATGGCCTAGGTCAATGGGACAGCCGTCAGGACACAGCGCTCGCTCTCATTCTCTCACTAATGACTTCAAGCACCATAAACCTTCCTGTCCCAGGAGCCACTCTCATTATCACATACACCGACAGAGCAGATAAAGCAGCGTGAAGAACGAGAGGCTTCAGGCAACGATATTTCTGCCGAGTGTTACTGCAGGAGTGTCTGAAATTCTGACTGCACCCCAAAGAACTGTTTGATTTCATCACTTAATCAAACACTCAGGATGAGTTTTAGTCAGTCACTGACTTTCACATTGAAGGGAAGTGGTAGGTCAGTGGTTAAGGTTTTGCTGCTACTAATCGGAAGGTCATGAGTTCAAATCATTAAGCTGCTCAGTTGTATCATGTGGCCAAATAAGGTAATGTCAACATTACACTTTATCTGTTTAATATTAATAGATAGTTACCAATCCATAGTTTCTACTTCCATTGGTTGCTTTTTTTAAAACAGCGTTTGCTTTTAAAGCAGTGAAGCTGCTTAATACTTGTATTTTTTCCCAGCCTGCTTTGTTTCATATCTTTATTTCAACACTGTCATACCACCCAAGTGGGGACTCTTGAGATATGAAATCTAAGTCAGTGTTTAAATCAAACACTTTCTTTTGACTTCTTGCAAATGTGTTCGGTCAAGCCTGAAGTTATCAGATTAGTACCCTGATTCAAGCCATATGTCACACGTCATGGGTTCACTCTTCTGTAAAGTAATGAGTCCACGTTTAAAAGAGTGATGAAAGAGGTGAAATTTGGAGCCGCAAAAAGAAGTGAAATTTGGCTCAGCTTTTCGTACCTTGCTGTGCATACAAACTCCTACGAGTCCTTATACTGCTTGGGCTTGAATAATCACCTTCAGCTATTTTTTTCAACAATGTGAACTGACATACAAAAGTGTCTTTTCTCATGTGAAAGCTGGCACACAGGTGTGCCTGGAGGAAATTTCAGAAACATGCACTGGGGATCTGAAGGTGGAAGAGGTGGCATTCCAATATGATGACATCAGATGGGAGTAGCTGGTAAATAGGAATGTTGTTCTAGAAATAATGAAATCTCTGATGACTCAGGATCATGCCCTACATAAAGGAATCACAGTCCTCAAAAGAGAGTTGAAAACTGATGATCAAATACGAGTACAGGTTCCATAGTATAAAATATTAATGCTATATTAACTTCAGTGTCATAGTAAAGATCCACCAAAGTGTGACTCAACAAAACAATACAGAGATATAATAAGATGCTGCTCAAACGCCAGCCGAACTGGCTGATTGCAGAAGTGGTCTAATTTCCAATAAACATCTTTAATTGACTGTACAGTGTGATTCCTAGAACGCTCAGGCTTGAGGACAACGCCCAAGTTTTAACTGTGTGGGAACAACAAATGACGTCAGCCATGTAAGTAAGTGTGGGCGAAGCTCTACGCAAGCAGTGCTCACTTTGTCATAAAAAGAAACGTTTGCTGAATTACCTGCACACATTGGAAAGTCACCGACATTGATGTGTTCAGAAAGCCGTGACATTTCCATTTCCATGAGATTTAATAGATCTAGAGATGCTGCTGAAGTAAAAAACTACAAAAGTTTTTAAAAAATAAATAAATCAATCAACCAATGCAGATCTGTTGTATGTAAGGGCATGTCCAGTCATGTCTCATAGCAATAATAAATGGAGGACTAAAATGGAAATGTAGAGAAAGAAGAAACTTGCATGATCTGATAAAGATCTATCAAATTTTGAAACACTGTTGCATAAAAAAAATAATTAATTAAAAAAAAAACACTAGTAATCATATGGGTAACAATATTTAGGGTGCCAATATTTGTTAATGCTTTAAATGGATTATTTTTCATATAACAGCAGTGTGTTATTCCTTTCATACCACAGCAATTTGACAACAATTACAATTTGTAATATATTCATGAATGAATATAGAGTTTACAGTTACATGGAATGTTGTGGAATGTCCACAAGACAGTTAGTTCCTGTTACTGCTTACATTATAAACAGCCGCTCCTTCTCTCTCTCTCTCTCTCTCTCTCTCTCTCTCTCTCTCTCTCGAAGTTAATGAGACAAAAATCACAGCCATGTCACTGATAAACCAGAAACACCAACTCCTCTGTCGTGAAGACTTTCCTGTCTGACCGTTAGAAAGCACCGACACTGGAGACTCCTTCCATAAATGTTACATAAACATCTCTTAACGAAACACTTCACCATATCAACAATTATACTGTTTTCTTTTTTTGTTGTTAAACAATACATTTTTTTTTAAATCAGTTTAATATAGGCTTCAATTATGAGCAGTCTGCCATACAAATACCGAAATAAGAGTTGTCACTATAGACACGATAACAACTTTAAACAAATCCAAACGATTTTATATTTTGAATTAACCGCATTCTTAATAATGCTTTTTCTTAACCAGCTTCATGAGGAGCTTGATGGGGATCATGGGGTTCTGCATGAAAGCTGCTCATGTGGGACAACAATTCATTTTATTTCATGAAAATGACTTTTTGATTCAGAAATAAATTCATGCATGGCCATTACCTTCACTATTTACAATTTCATCCAGAAGCCTTTATTAATAGGCTTTAAGACAGTGAACAAATATTTTGAGTCTACAGTGTCCAAAATTTGACTTCTAGCGCATGTGATCTTTCAAAAACTTTATTTTCGTAAATCCTGTGTTAAAGAAGTGAGATCAAATGAAGCTGTGTATCATTAACCAAACTACCAAACTCACATTTTAAACATTTACTGCAGCATCAAAGTAAAGATCAAGGGGAAAAAAAAAAACAGCGGCTGTCATTTTCTTTTCGTGTGCCGACATTTCAGATGCAAAGTTCAAATGTTTTCTT
>CM074968.1:2214188-2226590 GCA_037577455.1 Pangasius macronema | reverse complement strand
GGGGAAAAAAAAAAACAGCGGCTGTCATTTTCTTTTCGTGTGCCGACATTTCAGATGCAAAGTTCAAATGTTTTCTTATCTCACACGAGCGGCACGTTATCAGAGGAGACAGAGAGACAACAAGAGAGAGCAAGAAAAGAGACACACACACACACACACACACACACACACACATGTCAACAGTATGAAGACTCAGAAGAATTTTAGTTGAAGACTGAAATAGAAGTAGTACATAGAAAGTAATCTATTGTGTAATCAATTGCAGCCCAATCATAAAAAAACATGATGACTCTGCCACATTAGCATACAAACCACACAACCCTTCCTTCGTAGTCACACGTATAGACTTAGTCACAGTGAAAACCACAAAACTGGGTTTTGTTGCATTGCCAGATTCATCTTCTGCCATATTTTCAGTGCAGGTCTATAAATAAACAGGATGCAGAGAAGCACTGCCTCGTTTAGAGGGAAATCGCAACTTTAGAAGGACAAACTTTCAAGACACATTTTAAGTGTTTAAGTATTTAAACAAACTACCAAACTCTGAGTGGACAGAAGTGCTGCATCCTTTTACCATATACCTTATTCTCTTCCATTCTTTTTTTTTTTTTTATCTTATATTGTGTTTGTAGCTTGAGTGCTTTTTTTTCAAGCTTTTATAGATTTGACAGTGGCTCTGAGGGACAAGGCATCTAAAAAGTAAAAAAGTCAAAGTGAAAGAAGTCAATTTTAAATCAAAACAAAACTAGTAGGCACTTTTTAGGTAAAAGAAGTTGAAAAGAGAAGAACTTTTAGGTAGAAGTAGAACTTCTACCTAAAATGTATGTATGTATAAATAAATAAATAAATAGTCATGATATCTATCGCTACAAGTATCTGTGTTACGATGTACATTTTGGATTCGTTTAAGTCAGAACTCAGAAGTCAGGAATTACCATTATCATTTCCTACCTCTGTGCATTCGAGCTACAAACTGGGGAGGAAAATCAGGAAAATCATCTACTGTTAGCAACAACCTAGTGATGAGTGATATTGTGTATGTGTATATTCAAATCACTATATTGTATAATCAGTGTTACAGATTTCACAAGCGAATATGTCTGCATGTTGATTGAGCCATGCTGATTTGATGTCACTTGCTGAACTCAGGGTTGAGGAGACCATCCAGACTTTCAGAGTAGGAATTCTGACTTAAGGAGGTGTTTTCTTTGTTTTCAGTTATGAGTTATTAGTCGAATGCGGCACAAGTGTTAACCTGGAAACTAGAGCTGTTGGCTATTGTTTATTAAAATTAGTTAATATGAGCTCATGTTCAAAACAAAAAAAAAAAAAAAACAACAAAAAACAAAACAAAGTCAGTGTGTGACCTGAAGTGCAGACTTCCTTCTCTGGTTTTAGCTGAGTATTAGCAATTTTTTGCACTTTACCACTTCTGACTGTAGCTAAACACCGTGATGTCAGTCAATCACACCAGGACTGCTGAATCTTAGCGAACAGACTACAAATATAAATTACAGTCGAGTACTGTAGATTAAGGGAAATGGGTTGTGTGACTTGTCTGAGTCACCAAGGCGGTAGTTGTGCAACAGGAAGTTTGCACTGCTAGCGGATGTTTTTGCTCCTTATTATCAATGACTAATCGACCTGTACAGAGCGGGCATGGCTGTCACATGAACATCGCAGCATTTGTTCTACTCCACACGAGTCCACTTTTAGTAAGGACCCAACTAATAAGAAATCAACTCTTTACAAATGGCCAGAAATGAAAGCAAAGCGAAGTTCCCTTTGCCCTATGATGTAATCGATCATGTAGGGACATGTTTGGTGCATGTTGGTAGACATGTGTTAATTTTCCTCTTGTAGTTTTGCACTGGATCTACAACACTAATATTGCTAACAAGTAATGGAAGTTAATCGCTAGGAATAAAAGTCCAGTCTATCCTTTTTGTATGTGTCAGACAACATGTGTTGCCCTACAAACAAAATTACGAACATTATTATTATTATGTTATACTGTATGTATATATCTCTGGACTAATTTCTCTATTTTATTATTTGATTATTCTCTCTATACTATTTTGCTCACTTTATAGTCCACTATACACCCAAGCGGAAGCCATTTTTTTAGGATTCAGCCCTCATGTAGGCCTGAATTTTAGCACATGACCGTGAAATTCCCCTTAGATTAGTCAATGACTCACTAAACTGGATTGGCTCCTCCCGCTTTCCTGCGAACTGACAGCAGTCTAGGTCGCGTCCCAAATGGATATTGGAGATATCGTGCACTTTGTGTAGTGTAAAAGCCTTCTGGCCATACTGTAACTAGTGCACTTACATAAGGAGTAGTGAGCTTAATCCAAAAAGGCTCACATTCAGATATTTATTGTAATATAATTGTTGGTAGAAGATGTTATTTCGTACCCTAGGTAGGGAGCAGGGAGGGATTTGGCATTCAGCCTTGCCGTACATGCAGCATTGAGGTTATCAGTGTGGTGCAGGCAGCTAGGCGTCACTCTGATAATGCCGACCTCACACCAGAGTGTGTGTGTGTGTGTGGGTGGGTGTGGGAGTGTGTGATGCAGTGTTTGTGAGGGGGTTCCTAAATAAAATTAATCCTGTGCAAGAAGATAAGACTCCAAAACTGGAGCAGCTAGAATGATATACAGTCAAATTTATCTAATATTCTCATAATCTCATCATGAAATTATGATAAAAAAACAATATAAGATTATTAAACTCTGAAGTCCTGTTCTATAATGTTCTATAATCAGGCAATGCTTTTTTTTTTCTTTTTTTTTTAGAAATGAGTTTCATGGAATAAATGTGTGACTTGCCAAGATAGCAGTTTCCAGAACAGGTTGAGAATTTTGGTATTCCCCAAACTTTTTCACCCCTCGAGATTTGATGTTGCGTAACGTACATTAGCTGACTCTGCACAGTCAAACTGAAAACATTAGGTGAAGTTGCAGTTTAAATTGTATGCATTTTATTAAACTAAACTGTCACATTTGACTAGTAGGACATTGACTAAATAAACAATCAGAGTTATCTCTTATGTGGTATAAGCACTTACACTTGTCTGTGAGGGTTTTCTTTGGGTTCTCTGGTTTCCTCCCAAAAACATTCACCTTTTGTACCTTTAGTGTGTAAAAGAGTGCGGCTTAAGCTCTAGTTCTGTATCATTAATGGTAGAAAGATATAGATTTGAACATACAGCTTTAGAGTGACAAGGCAAGGTGCAGATTAGTACTCTTTGTTTTGTGTGTGTGTGTGTGTGTGTGTGTGTGTGTGTGGTGCCCTGTGATCTACCGGCATCCCATTCAGACTGTGTATTCCTGGGATGGACTCTGGATCTTCCACCACCCTTACTCAGGCAAAGTGCTTTACTGAATGAATCAATCAATGAATGAATCAATGAATGAATCAGTGAATCAGTTAATGAATTAATTCATACTGTATTTGTCAGTGCACATTTGCATTGCCTTGCAGTACACAGTAATGTTATTTTGTTAGGGTATTTTAGGAAACTGTCAGGCAAAGAAGGAAAAAGAGGCACTGGGATTTGGGAGTCAAATGATCTGACTCACTGAAAAGAAAAGAATCATTTGAAAGAATCAAATGTAAGCAAGATTGGATGAGAGAGAGAGAGAGAGAGAGAGAGAGAGAGAGAGAGACATAGAGCCCGCCCACCCGCCCGAGACAGTGAATGAAGCAGGTGAAGAGGGAGGAGCGTTGCAAACAATATCAAGTGTGTAGTTGAGAAACTGCTGTGAATTTTTTTGACGCTGTTCCGGAATGAAAGTGCTCACAAATGTCGCGGTGTGGAGCTCATTCACCTCGGGTTTCTCTGTGACTGCTGAAGGATCATCATGAGACTCTATAGCAGCCTGGTGAGTCTGGAGCTTAATTTAAAATTATTAAAAAAAAAACTTTTCCAATGTAAACGCGTCGAAACTCGCTTTTTAAAATCACAGGTTAGTTTTACACAGCAGCCAGGAATCTAACTGCAAAGCACACTTCACAGGTCTCTCTCTCTCTCTCTCTCTCTCTCTCTCTCTCTCTCTCTCTCTCTCTCTCTGAATATAACCTAAACTCATTATTTACACCCCTTACACTAATATTTGGGCTGTTTACTGAAGCCAGAGAGCTTTTTTTTTTATATAAATAATTTATTCCAGAAATATTAACCTACAGAACACATGGGATTTGGGATTAAGGTAAATTAACATTAAATTAACCCTTTCATGTACAGTGTTCACGCTTATAAACACTCAATTTAAAGCTGTTTTTTAGGAAAGGGGAAAAAAAGATGTAAATAACCTTCAAAGCACTTGAAAAGATTCCTGTATTTACTGTATAAATCATTATTTCTGATTTCTAAACCTTTCTAAGTGTTAAAGTCAGTTTCAGTGTTTTTTTTTTTTCTGTGTATTTGTTCATGTTTTTTTGTTTGTTTTTTTGGTTCCTGATGTCCCCAGATTTAAGAACTTTTAGGAAAAGACATCTGTAGTAAACACATCTGTAGAAACAATTTATGGGAATGTTATATTTTTTTTAATTTATAATAATTGCATATGTGGATGATGAGTATGGGTAGCATGGTGAACTTTTGCTACCTCAGAGCTCCAGGGTCGATCCCGAGCTTGGGTTACTGTCCGCGTGTGTGTTCTGCCCCTGACCACATGGGTGTCCTTCCACCTCCCAGAGCATACACTAGGTGGATTGGCTGAGATAATTTGCACCTAGGTGTGTGTGTGTGTGTGTGTGTGTGTGTGTGTGTGTGTGTGTGTGGTGCTGTGCGATGGACTGGCATCCCATTCAGCGTGTATTTCCCGTCTCATGTCCAGTGACCAGTGAAAAAGTGCTTGAGAGTGAGTGAGTGGATGATAGATATTGTTATTTACACGCATTGCTCAAGCAAACACACACAAATAAATAAAATTTCATTAATTCAAACAGTGTTCAAGTTTAAGTTAAACCTGTTTATTGCATAGCTGATTACAGTTATACTCGCTGCATGTAAATATTCTACAATAAAACGACTTACTAGTGCAGACTTAATTTGCAGAGCACAAAATGGCTTTGTTTGCATTAAAGTAAGTAAACACCCCAGCATATGTTGCCATACATTCAGTTGTACGTTTTAATACATGGTAGAAATATGTTTTATATATGATTTAAAAATGGCAAATCTTAATAACTGAAAAACAGGTAGGTCTGTAAATTATATCTGCTTGGACTTCATGTGTTCTGTAGGTGGGAAGTTCAAGAATAAAAGCTTTATAGCACTTTTTTTTTTTTAAATATATGATCCATCAGTAAAGAGCCTAATACTTCAATAGTCCATAAAAATACATCTGTATGGAAGATTCCTGGCTGTAAAAAGTGAAACGTGTCAGTAGAGTAATGTTTTTAAATGGATCCAAACAGTAAGCTACGTTAGAAGCTGAACCGACCCACTGTGGGTTAGTATTTGAATCATCATCATGTTCAGGGTTTCAGATGAGTGTTTCTCATCTTTTGACCAACATGCTTCAAAGTGCTCTCCGTGTCTATGTAGTGCAAACTGCGAGTCAAAATTAACGCTGAAGTTAGGAAGTGTTACCAGCAGGTGGGGCAAGAATGCTACAGCAATTTTACTGAGCCTGAGTTGTTTCCTGAGACTGTGAGGAGACTTGCATCAAGCAATTTGTATAACTTGTGATAGCAAGTGATGATATAAAAAAATAGGTCTGACATGTTTAGAAATAGGCCTTATTTCATCATACAGAAATGCCAATCTTGGTGCAGTTTGGGAAGCCACGTTTTATTAGCATTTTATTAGCATTTTTCTCAAAAATGGCTACATTCCAGTGGTTAAAATTCCTCGACAAATTGACTTACGTTTATTTGAGACTCCAGTCGTAAATCTCCTTACAGACAACATCAATATCAACACTAACCTACTTTTTTTTTTTTTTTTTTAATAATGAGAAGTGTCTTCCATACAAGTTGGTACAAGTAAAAAAATAAAATATAGCAGAGCTCAGAAAATGTGCATCAGCATGTTCATGTAAATGTCATTAATTATTTCCTGCGTCTGTGTTTTCTAGCTGATGTTATGGATTTGTGCCTGGAGCTCGAGCGGGAGCCGGACGGAGCGAGACACTGTGTGCAGGGACGGCGTGGGGTACGCATACAACGACATCTGCTGCCTCACCTGTCCAGCTGGTGAGAGTCACGGTTCCCATAATGCATGGCGGGGAAGAGTGTTTCACACCAGCATGATGAATGATGAATGTTCTGGATCTCCAAGGATTTGATTTTCTTGGGCAGATTGATTCGTTGGCTGATGTTTAACATCTTTCTTTATTTATATTTTTGCAGGTACTTTTGTCAAAGAGGTGTGCAGCACAGCGTTTGAGAGAGGTGTGTGTCAGAAGTGTGACTCTGACACCTACACCGAGCATGATAATGGACTTTTCAAGTGTTTGATGTGTACCAGTTGTCGCCCAGGTACTCAGCTAAGTGCTATACAATCACACCATTTGAAGTGTGTATCTGAAATTACTTACTAGTGAGGTAGAATAGAATCCAAGCATAAAGAGCATAGCTAAATGGTAGAGCGAGTATTAAACTGAACACTCTCTCTATCCGGAAAAAGGTTCTTAATTGAAACTGAGTTCTGAGAAGTTAAGGGTTAATCATGCAGAATTACTGTTACCATCCCAAAGGTGATTATTTTCTTATNCATTATACTTTTTATCAAGTGCTAGTTGCAGTTAATGTTGTGGAACGTCTCGTTCAGTGTTTCTACATTTCCATTCGCAATGTTCTGATTCTGGTGCCGATCTCTTTATCAATATCAATATCTGTAGATCAGGAGATTGTGGAGCAATGCAGCAACACCAGAAACACACGCTGCCAGTGTAAAGAAGGTTCCTTCTGTCTGCCAGATCAAGCCTGTGAGGTCTGCAAGATTTGCAGGAAGTATGTTGACAGTCACACCTGCATTGAGTGTGGGTTTGGGTTTGTGTGTGTGTGAATCTGAGAGTGAATGTGGGTGAGGGTGTGAATGCAAGTCTGAGTGTATATATTGTATGTCACAAGCAGTAACTTTTTTTAATCCAAGACTTTCAGGCGTCACATGCATTTGAAATGTCCCATAGCAGTAAGTAAAGCTGGTTAGATTCACTAAACTTTGAAGACCCACTCATCCCAGGTCTTTCAAGTTTCCAAACCACTGATGAAGAACCTCAGCTGAGTGAAGAAACAGTGCTTTAGTCATAACTCAGTATGTATTTGGGAGGGAAAAAAAAAACAGCTTCTTGTCTTGCAAGTTAGCAAATTTGATAGCCGTTAGCACTGGGCAATATGACAATACAATATCGATATCATGATAAATTATGTCACGATACACTTACACAGTTACTAATGTGAATGCGAATTGTGATTACAATGACAACATATATTGTGTAACCGATTATCAGTTCTCACAAGTCAGACACCGTGTATGTGCATCTTGCTTTGGCGATTAAAGCTGATAATGATTCTCATGTCGTTTGATATCTTTAGATGTAAAGAAGACGAGGAGATGGTGGAGAGCTGCACAGCCCACTCAAACACTATCTGCCGAAAAAGAGGCTCCATCTCCGCTAACACATCAACAGGTAGCCATATACACTCCAACACACACACACACACACACACACACACACACACACACACCATCTTGCCTCATGTAGTCCCAGTATGGCCAAATCGTACAAGCAAACTATAGTTAACAATAGTTAAGGGTGGAACTTGTAACATCTCGTAATCCTATTCAACGGACAATTTTCAGTTCTGGAAAATAGAAAAAGGTAGACAAAACCATCAGTGATGATGACGGGAACCATGATTAGTTACTCACCGTGATGGAAATATGTGTAACTTGTGTTTGTGTTTGGAAATGCAGTGGCAGTCGCAGTGTCAGTCGTGGCCTTCTTCATGATAATCGTGGTCATCGGGTGTGTCCTGTACCGGAGAACGTCAGCTCAATGTAGGAACGCGGGTAAGAAATGGGCTCCACACAGGTTTATACCTCAGTTCTGAAATATTTCCACCAGCACCAATATTTTCACACCTCTGTGTAATTTCAGTGGCGTCAAGATGGCCGAGAGGAATGTGGAAAACGTGCATAGTAAGTCATTTAAGTTTATGGAAAAGCTTTTCCAATGCTTTGGTGTGTGTGTGTGTGTGTGTGTGTGTGTGTGTGTGTGTGTGTGTGTGTGTGTGTGAGAGAGAGAGAGAGAGAGCTGGGGATTTTCACCACAATGTTATTTTTTCCGTTTTAGGAAAATGGCAGTGATTTGGTGGAGGTAAAGCAGACCACTGTGAACGGCACACTGGAGGAAGGAGCACAGATCCTGACTCAGCCGGTGGGTGAAGACACAGCAGAGGATGAGGAGGATAATGGGCTCGGCCCAAGCCTCCCCAACACCACAGCTTCGTCCCAGACCAGCCTGCCTGTGTGCACACTGACAAGCGAGTACTGCCTCAGCCGCTCACTGCCTCAGCCGCTTAACACTCTGGTGAGAGTCGCAGCTCCAGTGCATGCAGGCATCAAACACAGCTCGCAGTCAGAACAGAGCCAGTGGTATGTGAATACATGAGGAGACTTGTGGATGGAATGAAAAATGGAGAAGGATAAAAGGAAGGAAACAATTTTTTAAAGGCAGAAATGACAGGGGAGGGGACAGTTTATGATGGTTGAATAGATGGAAACAATGGATGGGTGAAATGGTAGATGGATAGAAGAATGGACAGATGGACAAAGGAATCAGCGGATGGGTGGATGTAGATGCTCAGGTGAGAAGGTATATGAAAGGTTTATAGGATGGCTAAATGGGTGAATAGAATGGAGGGATAGATGGACAGAAACATACAGTATCATTTAGTCTTGTTTGAAGGAGAGGAGTAGATGAGGATATAAAAGTCCTGATTGATAGCTGAATGGATTACATTTAAAAGCAAGATTCTTGCAATTATTTTTAATCTGGTGAAGAAAGACAAGACCAAAGAAAAGGAAGAATCAGGAGAATAGAGACTGGAAGCTGGAGGGTGACACTGATGGATGAACGAAGGAGCGCTTTCCTCTTTATCTACTCGTATATAAATGACAAGATTGCTAGGATAAGGTCAGGTGAATAAATAAAGCACTAGAAATGATAGAAAAAGAGAATTGAAGGAGAATAAGGGATTTGTGGGAGCGTGGGAGAGAACAGACAGACAGATCGATCCTTTATTGATCGTGTAAGAAAAAACACATCGTCCTAGCACGCTGTCTAAACCAAGATACAAACGGAGCTACTGCAAGCTAATGAAATATCGTACACGAGTCAGAGGAAGTGACGTCATCTTGGATCGGTTACTTTTTTTTTTTTAACACAGGAAGTTTGATGCATGCAGACACCGGGTGATATTGTGCCAACAGATGTTTTGCTTATTCTTCGCTTTACCACAAGAATGTGGTTATGTTCACATGAGCCTGACTGATATGAAACGTTTCGCTGAAGTTTCAAAAGCTAATAAAACAGAAATTGAGTCGATTTCAAATCTCAATCTTACATGTATAAAAGCAGCCTTAATGTAAATCCAAAAATAAAAGAAAATAAAATCCAAAAATAAAAGAAAATAAAAAGGAAATAAAAAGGAAAAATCCAAAATCCAAAAATAAAATCAAACAAAAATAAAAGAAAATAAAAAGGAAATTTAAAGTTTGCTCAGATTCATCAAACAAAAATACCTCACACACACACACACACACACACACACACACACATCACCATAACCATAATATAACCCAGAATCAGTTTCTGTTCTCAAGTCTTTATAGAATATCGCAATATTTAGTGATTTAACGCCATCTAATGACATACAGTTTAGTGGGTTTGGTGGTTCAAAATGACGCTGATGAATATTATATAATGTTTTCCTCTCGAAAGACATCTAAAAATCAATGCTTTGTACCACAGCGCTGTCAAATGCTCTACTCTGATTGGTCAGAAGGCGTTGATCTATTTTCTACAACAGCAGCTCTGACAGTAGTGTAGCTGCAAATCACGGGTTTAATTAAAACGTTCATTCTAATACATTAATAATGAAACACAGTGTTGATATTTAACACAAAGAAATAATGAATATTTCTTTTATTTATTTATATCATCTTGGAACCTTAAGATTCCTCAGCTGTATGGTTATATCAATCAGTCAGGCTCTACCAGCATTAAGTGACGCTAGCACAGCTGTGTGTGTGTGTGTGTGTGTGTGTGTGTGTGTGTGTGTGTGTGTGTGTGTGTCTGCTTAAAAAGAATAAAAGACCAGCTTTATCGCAGGCTTTTGCTCGTAAGTTCGTTGCTTTGCTCTTTGTCCTCTGTTTGGTCTTCTGTACTGTAGCATAGCCACACCTCCCTTGTCGCATTTCTCAGTTAGTGTTGTAAAATAGAAGCTTGTACACTGAGATGAGCTAACAGGATGTGATGTCATATATGTACTAATCAACTCACTCACTCGCTCAATTCACAACTTCAGTCAGAAAAGAATGAAATCACTCAGTGGCTTCAGAATGCATAGGGAACAGGTTTCTTCCTCATGACAACTTGGGTGGGGGATTTTATTTTTATCTCACTATGTTTACCTGTGTGTAGTAAGCAGGAGAATGATATGATGGCTTTACGCTGCACTCTATTATGCGTGTTCCTGATTCATGAAAAGAGGTTTCCATGGAAACATTTTGATTAAAATACCCTGCAAGAGTAAAGAAAAATGGGAGCAAACGACTCTCATGTGAGAATCAGTTCTTAACGTTCACATAAAAAGAGCCGTGTCGCTATACAGCGCCATCTGGAGCTGAAACCACAGCATCATCCACGCTTCAGTAAGCATTGAGTAAGAAATCATGTTTGTATTAATGAGTATTTTCCCCACTTTCTCGTCATACCAGGAAATTGAAAAACTACGAAGCCTCGTTCCTTTAAACGGTATGTACTTGTCCTCCTTCATATGATAAATACTTCAGTTCTATGTCTTTCCTGCACAGTGTGTGACCTGTGCTTCCTTCCCTTTTTTTTCCCCTCAGGAGATGAATCTCTGAGGAAAAGCTTCGACCTGTTCGGAGAGATAGACTTGAACTACCACAACCGCTTCTTCAGGCTCCTCGGCCTGAGCGACAACGCCATAAGTTCCGCCGAGGTGTCCTGTTCTTCGCCCGAGGACAGAGTGTACAAGCTGCTGAAGATCTGGATGGAGAAAGAAGGCTTGAAGGCCAATTTTATGAGCCTCCTCGAGGCCCTGCTTAGGCTGAACCAGAGGCTGTCTGCAGAAAACATCGTTGCAAAAGCCATCGATTGTGGCCTCTTCAGATATGAAGAAGACTGAAAACAAGCACAAGATCTACTGCAGTGCTTTACTGAGTATGGTTTTTTATGTAAATATATTTGTATTGTATTGTATTTTTTTTTCCGTACTCAGGCACTGTTGGAAGAAAAATGGACTTAGCCTTTTGAGTGTTATTTATTATTTTTGTACTATATCTATCTAAATATATATGAATGTAAGAATTTTGTAAAATTGTACATTTTTATTTGTGGCCGTTAAATTAGGTGAAGTATTGATTGGTTGATTTTCGTATTCATCCATTCTATTTGCTACTTTGTTTTGTTACTTAATATTAAATTTCCTATTTGCTAAATGTGTTTTTGTACCTTTTATAAAACAAGACCGATGAAAATTTATTGTACTATGGTGGTTGGTATCAGTTTTCTTTCACTTTTTAGTCACCATTGACCACAAGAGGGTGGTGTTGTATAAAGTGCCATTATTTCAACCTAAAACTCTCAGCACTGTAGTGAAAGAGCTGAGAAGTAGTGTTACAGCAACACTGAGTTTAAGAGCTTCACCAAAATCATGAAAATGTTCTAAATATATTCGATCTTTTACGGACTTATTGACCAAGAATTAGTCGCAGGCCCTACCTTATCTTCAGGCAGCGTAATGTGTTGCCCCCCCCGGTGAGTTATAGTGATCTAAACCTTAGAAAACACCATTAAACCCATTAAGACCTGGTCTAACAGGGACTTCAGGTATTCATTAAATTCTCAGGAGGATGCAGCTTGCTCAGACATGACCTTTTTTGTTGATGCTGATATTTCGCAACCAAAAAAAAGAGCTATTGGTTAAAAACGAGAAAACCATTTGAAATTGGAGGAAAAATATACTTTATACTCCACTCTGCTGGGTCAGGTTTACAGAAAATGTCAGCACATTACTTCACCAAATGATTAATGTGGTGAGAGCCCAACGTGATCCATACTGCTGGAACTAGAGAGCAAGCTTTTATAGATGTTTGTGAATAAATGACAAGATGGTGTATGTGGACATCTG
>CM074968.1:2190097-2214088 GCA_037577455.1 Pangasius macronema | reverse complement strand
TACAAAGACATTCTATACAATTGTTTGCTTCCAACTTTGTGGTAACAGTTTGGGGAAGAACCACATATGGGTGTGATGGTCAGGTGACCATACAATGTATTTCCTGAATACTTTAACGAACTCTTCAAATTTTTATTTATTTGTTTGTTTGTTTGTTTGTTTATGTAATAGGTATGCTATGCTATATTTTATACATGCCATAAAATAAATGCTCATTGAGATTATTAATTTTAATTCAATTCCATTAAAAAAATAACACCTAATAAAATATTTACACTGTTTTTTTCCCCACTTACTCTACTAATTAACATAAATTTATGAACAATACTAAAGTGAATTTATTCACATAAACTAGCGCTGCGACTTCTATAGCAAAGCCACTGCATTACCCATGGTGCATTGCGCTGAGGAAACGCGGAAGTAAACAATGGCAGCTCCGCTAAGCTAGGAGAGTCCAAAGGTGTGTTATATAAACTGTCCTAAAGCTTTTGAGGCGTTAATATATGTTTATAAAAAAGATCTCTTGTTTTATCGATTCATTTTAAATGCGAATGCAGTTTGTTTAGCGAGAATCTGAGCGCGCGAGGGGGTGAGACAGTTACCGTGGAAACAAGAAGAAGTTGTTTTTGGTGTTTATTTCCGGAAAGTGAAAATGTCCACATTTATTCAGGGACAGTGATAGAAATCTGACCAATAATTCTTTATAGCTTTTAAAACAAAATAATAAAAAAGCAATAATAATAGCAGCTAAATAATAATAATAATAATAATAATAATAATAATAATAATAGCAACAGCAACGACAACAAAATAATAATAATAATAATAATAATAATAGTAATAATAGCAACAGCAACACAGCAATGACAAAAAAAATAATAATTATAAATGCAAATTGAAATTTTTTTTGTTTATTTATTTATTTATTTATTTATTATTATTATTATTATTATTATTATTATTATCATTACTGTTATCATGGGGGAGGGGTTATTTGTGCACCTGGGCAGCACTCCGGAAAGGAGGAAAGACTCTCAGGCGAGGAAAGAAGAACTGAAATTATGTAGATAATAAATAACACGAAAGATCACGCGGTTTATTTTTGGTGTGATGTCACCAAAAGCAGGAAACTTTCAGACTTTCAGATCCAGAGCACACAGTACGCTGGCACTTGTGTGATTTCGACATTTCAAAGGCTACTCACTTCTATATGCTTTAAACCCATTTGGTGGGGTAAGTAAAAAAAAATCTTTTAGATTAGAAATATGCAGATGTATGCCACAGCCTGGTCGAATTCTGGATTCTGATTGGTCAGGAGGTTGTTGAGTAATTTCTATAACAGCAGCTTTGATCATAATTCCGGCTGTAATTCAAATAACAGGTGTGTATTCATGCGCTTGTTCACAGGGACTTGTTTCCAAGACTCTACATAATCAAAATCTAAATTTTAAAACACGAAAGAAGATGTGTTGATGTGCTGAGGTTTTCTGTAAGGAGATGTTTGCTTAACGTTTTTATGGAAGGAGTCTCCAGTGTCAGCACTTTGTAACAGTACGTTTTCAGGCAGGAGTTTACGCATTGCGGTTTCTCGGTAATGTGTGTGTTAGTAACTCTGAGTGTTGAAACAAAATTGTGCATTTACTCAAAATTCATCTGTAACCTATAAAATTTAAGAAAGAAGGTCCCTCAGGGGTTCTGGCTTTTTAAAGGGATTTACTTTAACGCCATTCTGAGAGGCGCTTTAAGGGTTTCCCCCTGAGATGTAATAAGGAACTGTTTACATTTATATCTGGTAATGAGGAACCTCCATGATGAAACACATTACATGTTTATACAGAAATATTACCGATGTGTTTCGCAATTGTTACAATAGAGAAGAAAAAAATATTAAAATCTCGTAATGGTCAGGTTTCGTTTTTACTAAAACAAGAGACATGAAAGTTGAAGCTTTGGAAGCTGATCTGTTTGAGCAAAATGTCGAGATGAGAGAGCAGGACAGACCGAAGCGCCGCCGAATCACTCTCTTTAGGTAGACATGTTCACGATTACTGTGCAAGTCCTTCAGGGTGGATTTTTCCTTTAATTAGTTTACAGTGTCTGATGTTTTAATGTGAAACTGAACTCTGACGTTTTTTACACCCTCACTTCCGTTATTTTTTTTTTTTTTAAACCACGTGCAACATTTTTTTCAGGCGGTTCCGGTGATGAAGGCGACCGTATCCTTTTACACAGCCTACCTGCTGTGTTTGGTGCTCAGCCTGGTGTGTGTTGTGCTGGTCGTCCACTGGAACGCCACTTACCGCGGCGGCTTCTCCTGGGACGGGAAAGTCACGCAGTTCAACTGGCATCCCGTGCTCATGGTGGTCGGCCTGGTTGTGCTGTACGGAAACGGTGAGGGTCAAAAAGTGTTTATTGCGATGTGACGAGGATGAAGGGTGTGTACTAGCGAGTGGGTGAATAAGCAAAATGTGTGTGTGTGTGTGTGTGTGTGTGTGTGTGTGTGTGTGTGTGTGTGTGTGTGGGAGGAACATTTTTGGCTTGTGTGTGTGAGTCATTTGGGGATTGCAGTGTATGACTTTGTGATTTTGTTTATCATGCACATACATAATAATCTGGAGCTCATAACAACGAAATATGAGCGAGTCATTGAGACAGCACCTGTCAATCAACTCATCAAATATATAATCTTTATTATCTCAGCCGCTGTGTTGTATCGTGTCCCGCTGACCTGGACTCAGGACAAACTGCCATGGAAGATTCTCCATGCCTGCCTCCTCCTGCTTGCTCTGATCTTCACCATCGTGGGCTTGTGTGCCGTGTTCAACTACCACAACGCCAATAACATACCGAACCTGTACTCGCTGCACAGCTGGGTGGGAATCCTCACCAGCGCCTTGTTCGCCGCTCAGGTGCAGAAACGATCCACTGTTATCATTATTATGGTTCTCTAAAGAGGACGGTATAAAACGCTATCTAAAGGACTTTTCTTTTCAGTGGAAGGTGTGTACATAAAGTAACTATGTTACCATGGAAACGAGAACGTTTTAGGAAGAAATATATACCCTCCAGCTTCAGGTTTCAACAGCGCTGTGGTGTATTCATAAATACGACTGGTTTATAATAATACGCTTCTGCTCTGTGTGTGTGTGTGTGTTTGTGTGTGTGTGTGTGTAGTGGGTTGCTGGATTCGGAGCGTTCCTCCTCCCGTGCTCCCCCGTGCCTCTGCGAGTGCTCGTCAAACCCACTCACGTGTGGATGGGAGCCATTCTCCTGGTCCTCAGTGTCGTGTCCTGCATCTCAGGCATCAACGAGAAGCTGTTTTCTGCATTGTAAGTGGCAGACAAGACAGGACATGTCTTTAGATAAGCCAGTAAGTGAGTTGAAATCTCAGGACTCAGTGAATAAACATTTAAAAAAAATGTAAACGCTGTGTTGCGTAATGACGGGAACGGAGGTGAGGAGGAATTTTCCATACACAGTTTTTCTTTTTGGCTTGCTGGTCTGGTGTGACCGGCTTCCTGCTGCTCACATGGCCGGTCACCAGGTTTATCTGAACGTTCAAACGGGGAAAACCAGCATTGTCAGATTCACGACAGCAGAAACATGTATTTCCCCAAATCGACCCTCTTTATTTCTTTGTGTTTGAAAAGGAAGTAGTGATTCAAAAAGAGAAAAAATCAAACCCACACATAGGACTGCTGAAGTACTCTACTACTCTAATCCTTACTCTTACAAAGTCAATTCTGGACACCAAACATGTCATGGCTGACTGACCCCATTTTCATTTTTGGTCAATCTGTCACTGAGTGCTGTTTAAAGACTGTGCACGTGTACGAGAGAAACGAAGGAACAAAAGCTTTCGAGTGAAAACAAAGCAAATCTTGTTCATCTCAGTATGAAAGTGCCCTAACACCAAATCTGCTCTGCTATTGGTCCGTTCTCTTAGAAAAAAGGGAACCAATGGGACGCTGCCGTACAACCAGCTGCCACCGGAGGCGGTAATCGGCAATTCACTTGGCGTCGTCATCGTGGCTTTGGCACTGGTCGTCCTGAAAATCCTGTCCAATCAGACTTGGCAACGTCCCGAGCCAAGGAACGAGGAGGCGGGCTACAGGGTGAGCCTGTGTGTGTGTGTGTGTGTGTGTGTGTGTGTTTGTGTGTACAAAAAGATGTTTCAATTCTTATGTTTAGAACCTATTCTTGTTCTCGTTTTTGCTACTTAAAAGCAGGAGTGGTGTATTACTTACATAAAACATGCATTAGGATTTGACGTCCATGAAATCCAGCCTTAATTCAGGCAACATCACAGACATCCTAATGTTTAATATTCATCATCAGTGTTTTTGTGTTATATGATGAGCCACAGAGATGCATCACACTATACTGACAAGCATAAACTTATATTATACGTATAAAACCAGTATTATAGTTCGCATTCTTGTAAGTTGCGTATATATTACAGATGTTCATGTGGCTTTTTCTTGTTCCTTGTTTCTACTTTCCAGCAACTGCCAGGAGGCGACAGCTGAAGACTCACAGCCTTTTCATTTAGCTTTCTTGATGCTGTTTGCTTCGGATTACAGTCGGGATCAGTTTAATGCACAGACACGGAGATGTATATGCTGGGAGCGTTGATTTATTCACTTCTGATTACACCCCTTGTTAGTGTTTGGACATTTCAGTTCCGTTTTGTAAGTGTGCAGTGCATCCACAAAAATTTATAAAAATTAAATAATTTAAAAAAAAAAACCCTCGCATCATAAAAGTGTGTTAGTATGAATGATAAATAAATAAATAAATAAATAAATAAATAAATAAATATTCAGAGATCTGTGCTACATTATATGATATGTGATGAAGTGAAAATGTAATTTTGGTTGTTCTGTCAATAATAAATAACAGCAATAAAATATACAATTTAAAATAAATGAAATATGTTTTTATTATGCAGCATTGTAACTGTATGACCCATCTTTTTTTGTCTGTCTTTGTTCCTTAATCCGGTTCAAACCGGTTTGGTAATTGGGGGGGGCGGGGGACGGGGGACGGAGGGGGGGGGGGGCGGGACAAGTGAAGCAAGAGTCTATTATAGGACAGGGCAGGAGTACGTCGGTGTTCAAAGTTAGCCAATAGAAAACGAGGGAAAGATTTCATCCAATCAGAGCGCACTCGTTCCAAATTAGCATACGCTCTGTATATATACTCATTTGTTCCGCGTGAGTCATACTTCTTGTTATTTGGAGTGTTAAATGTAATTTTATTTTTTGTGTGTGTGTTTGTCGCGATGCCGGAACCCGCAAAATCGGCTCCTAAGAAAGGCTCGAAGAAAGCTGTGACTAAAACAGCCGGTAAAGGCGGTAAAAAGCGCAAGAAGTCGCGCAAGGAGAGCTACGCCATCTATGTTTACAAAGTGCTGAAGCAGGTCCACCCGGACACGGGCATCTCCTCCAAGGCCATGAGCATAATGAACTCTTTCGTGAACGACATTTTCGAGCGGATTGCCGGCGAGTCGTCGCGTCTCGCGCACTACAACAAGCGCTCCACCATCACGTCGCGCGAGATTCAGACCGCCGTGCGCCTGCTGCTTCCGGGGGAGCTCGCCAAGCACGCCGTGTCCGAGGGCACCAAGGCTGTGACCAAGTACACCAGCTCCAAGTGAACACTGACCTGCTCGACGTGGGAAAAAATGACAAACAAAGGCTCTTTTAAGAGCCGCCCAGGTCACAATAAAAGAGCTGGTTTTCCGGTTTTATTATTGTGAGTTTTTGCGGAGACAGTAATCATTATGTATGTTTACTGTTCGCGAAAAAAGCGAGAATGAACTGTAAACATGTAACATTACACTGTTTTCATGTGTAATCAAATAATAGTAAATAATAAAAACAAGAAAAAACATATAACTAAAACAAAAATTCCCTATTCAGGCTTTGTTCAGTTTTGGCACCGCGCCAAACACACAGCACGCTGCTTTCAACTAGGTCCGCGCCTTATGTATATAGCTCCTCGCTTACAAACCCGCCCTTTATTTCTCTGAACACTGCGCGAAGAAGTACAGAAGACTGCAGCAGGATGTCTGGCCGAGGAAAAGGCGGAAAAGGACTCGGGAAAGGCGGCGCCAAGCGGCACCGTAAAGTTTTGCGCGATAACATCCAGGGTATCACCAAACCCGCAATCAGGCGTCTGGCTCGCCGCGGCGGCGTGAAGCGTATCTCCGGTCTGATCTACGAGGAGACTCGCGGTGTGTTGAAGGTCTTTCTGGAGAACGTGATCCGCGACGCCGTCACCTACACCGAGCACGCCAAGCGCAAGACCGTCACCGCCATGGACGTGGTGTACGCGCTCAAGCGCCAGGGACGCACTCTGTACGGCTTCGGCGGCTGAACCTCCGGACTTCACTCTCTGAACAAACAAAAACACCTAAAGGCTCTTTTAAGGGCCGCCCAGTTATTCCCTCAGAGAGCAAACTCCAAACTCTGCGCTTTTACTGTCACTGGAATTATTGTGGGATTCATTTGAGTAAAATAAACATGTTTCTTATTGTAATTCGGTGATTTCTTTATTATTTTGGAGTGAAAATATGATTATGTAGCCGTAATTATTAAGAGATAATGAGTGTTCTGTGGCAAAATAGTTTGTTTTATACATAGTGAGAAGTTTATATAAAGCTTGTATTAAATTATTAACAATTTAATAATAATTTTAACCATTTATATATATATATGGTTAAAATTATTATTAAATATATATTCATAGAAAAAAAATTGAAGTTATAAATATTTATAGAAAATATATATATATATTTAATTAAAAAAAAATTTCTATATATTAGATTTTTTTTATCAAAATTAACTGAAAATGTAATTATATATATATATATATATATATAATTACATTTTCAGTTAATTTTAATTAAACAAATCTAATATGTAGAAAAAAATTAATTACACATATATTTTTTTTTCTATAAATATTTATATTTATAACTTCAAATTTTTTCTATAAATATTATATTTTTTCTTCTTCAGAACTGATGACCATTAAATAAATAATTATATTAATTATGCAAAAGCCGGGTATAAATTTGCTAATAGTGCGTTTTCAGCTTGCAAAATCTGTTACTTGTCTTCCGTCTCGTTTCATTAAGGATGGAGGAGGATTAATATTTACATGTTTATCTGTTTATTGTAAGTAAATCAGTTTCTGTGCCTGTAGTAAATGATCAGGTTTAAAGTCTGTAGTTCGCTGAGGGATTTTTCTGTTTCCTCTTAAAGCCACTTCTCACTTTATTTTCTAGGACTGATGACCGTTAAAGGAAAAATTACATTATAATTATATTAAATATGTAAAAGTTGGTTATAAATCTGCTAATAGAATTTCATATGTGCATTTAAAGTCTCTTCTTGTACATGATTTAATTGAGAAGTAATAAATCAATACTGTTTTGACTGATTTGTCCAAGATCACATCTTGTTGGAGAATAAAAATATCAATAATAATAATAATAATAATAATAGACTCTTAGATCTGTTTTCTAATTTGCCTAATAACCTGGCCAATAAAGCAGTAATTGCATGACACTCCTATAAGCTTACTTTTTAATTTGTGATAATATTTATCTTTATGATATCTAATAGCTGTATGATACTTATGAGCTTTATAAGCTTTATATGAACGTCCCATAAGAACACGGTTGAGCTCATTAACACACGTCGTAACAGGACATACAGGACAATCTGCAATGACAGAAGACTTTTGTTATTGTTATCTCAGGGATTAAGCGTACACTTTTCCTGTTTATGCTCAGTAAGCCTATCATGACCCAGGATCAGAGATAATTATTAGTGAATAAATGATAAGTCACTGACTCCATGAGCTGCTTGGAGGACAAACAGTAACGTCCTCCGTAGGGACTCCTCCCGTGAGGGGAAACGACACGACTGATCAGACTGAACAACAGGCAGCTAGTGGAGAAAAATGCCTCCAAACTCATTTTTATTTCAATAATCATACAGATACAAAACCTTCCTGTGATATAAAATCAGACATGTTGATGCATCTAACTCAGTGAATCCAGGCTATATGTGGCTCCATTAGCATTAAGCTACTAAGTGTCCTTGAAAATTCATGCCTAAAGTCTTGTTAAACATTAATAATGAGTATTTTGTTGATTTAATGGACTCTTTATTTAATGTGAGCACAAAAAACAACATTTTATTTCATAACTTTACTCCTCAGAGTTAGCCTCTGTACACAGCACAGTACACATCCCACACATTGCTAATGCTAGCATTCCCATTTCATACGAAAATGTCACCGGCTGGGAATTTCTTCCCAATGAGACGATTTTACTCGCTTGTTATCGTTTCTTTGATGGAATGTTCGGCAGAAATGAGACATAATTAATGCTTGGTGGGATAAAGTAAGACTCTATGAGATTAAGGGAGGTTGAAATGGCGACGGTGTGGAAGTGTGCTACCTCCACCGCCGAAAATCGCCTAAAATGACTCGCTGTTGAAGAAAGTCCTGCTAAAACGACCATGGGTGTGTGAATGAGAGTCTTTTCTGTGTGAGTTTACTATAAAATCTACATTTCGTCACGAAATTTGTTATATAAACTTTAAAAGAATAGAGGAAGTACGGTTTCCACCACTCAGTTTCCCTGCAGATTTGGCTGCGTTTTTGTCATTTTAAACAAAATGGCCGGACAAATCGAGCAAACCGAGGAGCAGCCGTGCAAACAGGGAACTCAGCTACCGGGAAATCCTTTTTACACGGCGATTTATGGATCATTTGTTCGGAAATTACAGCGTTTCTCGAGGTAAGAAAACACATCTGAAGTCCACTCTCTACTGTTGGGAGCAGCCGCGCGGTCGGTTGAGTCTATAAGGTTCTCATCGCTCGTTTATATGTCGCCCTCAGCTGTTCGACGTAAACATTGTCACTTCGTGCATTTTTTAAAAAAGTCTTTTAAACGTTAACGATAAACTTCTGAACGAGTCCGATGGCAGAGACCGCGCCAGCTCCGGCAGCCTCCACGGCCAAAGCACCGAAAAAGAAATCCGCCTCCAAGGCGAAGAAGTCCGGTCCGAGCGTGTCAGACCTGATCCTGAAAGCCGTGTCCGCGTCTAACGAGCGCAAAGGCGTGTCTCTGGCCGCGCTGAAGAAGGCGCTCGCGGGCGGCGGATACGACGTAGAGAAGAACAACTCGCGCGTCAAGCTCGCGCTGAAAGCGCTCGTTAAGAAGGGCTCGCTCGTGCAGACCAAAGGCACCGGAGCGTCCGGCTCGTTTAAAGTCAGCAAAGGCGGCGCGGTGAAGAAGCCAGCCAAGAAGCCCGAGGTCAAAGCCAAGAAGCCTGCGGCTAAAAAACCGGCGGTTAAAGCGGCAAAGCCTAAAAAAGCACCGGCCAAGAAACCTGCAGCTAAAAAAGCGCCCAAGAAGGTGAAGAAACCCGCAGCAGCTGCGGCTAAAAAGGCCACAAAGAGCCCGAAGAAGGCGAAGAAACCCGCGGCGAAGAAAGTGACCAAGAGCCCGAGCAAGAAGGTCAAAGCCGGGAAGCCTAAAGCAGCCAAACCCAAACCGGCCAAGGCGAAGAAGGCGGCTGCGAAGAAGAAGTAAAACTCCAAAACATGTATAATACCACCGAGTTATCAGAAAGAGTTAAATTTTGGACTGAGCATGCGCAGAACCGATATAATACTACGGGCTACAGGAGGAGTGTAAATGAGCTTAGAGACTTGTGGAGGAACAGCAGCGAGACACGAGCTGAACATCGGCCCTGTTTCCGTCCGGCTTTTCACAGGAGAAACACTTTCACATAAAACCTGGTTTGTGGATATCTTTTCTTTTTTCCCCCGAAAAATGTCTTTAATTTTTACTGATATAAATAGAAATGTTTATTAAAAAGAAATTGGGATTTTTATGTGTGTGTGTATTTCCCCCAAAAAAGGAAAAAAACTAAATTCTAACATTGTGGGTCCGTCCGCACTTCCGGTAGAGAAAGCGGTGTTTTGTTTGTTTTTGTTTTTTGTTGTTTTTTAAACGGACGTGACGTCACGTGAACAGTGACGGAATATTTGAATGGAAATTGTGCTATTGGTTTATTAATGGACTGAAAACAACACACACTCGCTACCTCTGCACTCCTCCGGTCCCTTTCCGAGCCGCTCAGACCGCAGACCTGGGAACGAGTCTTCACACTAAAACTCCAGCTGAACGTGACATTTAATGGGTTTTACTTTCTCCATATCTCCACCTAACCTGTTATTTTATTTTTATTTTATTTGTTTTAATAGTCTGTGCCCATGTTGGTCCCATGTTTATCTCTGTAAATATATCCTGAGTGAACTTCCTGTAAATATCCAGGACGAAGATGTTAATTTATTTATTTGTGTAACAATAACAGCTTTTCTGTAGTTGTGGTATAACGTCTCGTTTCTCATTCAGACTTTTACGCATTTATGTAAAAAACATTTTAATACAAAAAGTCCAAATAAAACAAGTGCAAAAGCCAAAGTTGTTTGTTTGTGTTTGTTTATTTATTTATTTATTTATTTACACTTTACTGAAGTTAAATGTTTATTAAAGGTGCAGCTCCATGATCAGGTCTGTGAGAATCTACAACTTCTGATACTCAACTATCACCGATCCCGAAGAGTCACTAACGTTAAAGATCTGAGTTTAGTCTGATCTCTGCTGTGTCTGATCTCCACAGGCCACAGATCAAACGGTTCTCACACACACACACACACATACACGAACATCTTACACTAATACACACACTAACACAAACATCTCACATGTTCTTCAGCTCCATGTTTCATTGCCTGCTGTGTGCAGTAGCAGTAACACTATTACTGAACGCTTTCATTCCCACATAAACTGCCCCGAGTCGAGTTTGATTTTAAACACTGGAGTTTATCTGTATTTTTTTCTCGTAGCTGTTACACACATGGACTCGCTCCATGCACAGATGCCTCACTGACACTCCTCTACACTGAGGAACCGAGTGAAGAGCGAGCGAGCGAACGCCCGTACCAGAGAACAGCACAACCTGCGTTTCACTGATCACGGGGATAATTTAGTATCAATTAATGTTTAAGATGTTTGCTTTTATGTAAAGAATCAACAAATACAAACGCCATCATAGTGAGCTTTTCCTTGTAACCAAAAAAACACCTCACAACAATAAATAACTAACAGAAAGATAAGTAACAGAATCTTCTACAGTAAGGATATTTCTAGTGTTGAGTACGAAACTACGCGCAGGATGTTGTTGGGTATCCGACTTTAATAAAGAAGACACTGTGATGGGCAAACTGCTGTTATAAGATGAATAAACCACTCCAGGTCATGCTGTTACAGGAAATTAATCCACATCAGGGCAGTAACAGTGACTCTGCTTCATCACACCTTTCTGTCGTTGACTATTTTCCTATAACAGCACACCACGGTGTGATTTATTCCCTGCTTAATTCATGTTAACGGCGATTTACAGCTAAATGCCGTGGTATCTTTCAAAGAATCAAGGCGGTGAAAATGTATTTCTCTCTTGCATGTCGTCATGGGGCAGTCGTGGCCTAATGGTCTGAGAGATGGACTTGTAACCTGAAGGTGAACCTGAAGGTGGTGGGTTCGAGTCTCGGGTCCGGCAGGGATTGTAGGTGGGGGAGNGTGAATGACCAGCGCTCTCTGCCACCCTCAATACCACCACTGAGGTGAGACCCTTGAGCAAGGCACCGATCCCCCGCAGCTAAAATGGCTGTGTGTGTGTGTGTTCACTACTGTGTGTGTGTGTGTGTGTGCACTTGGATGTGTTAAATACAGAGCACAAATTCCGAGTATGGGTCACCACACTTGGCCACAAAGTCACTTCCACTCATTACGTTCATCTCAGTGCACAAATCTGGGAGATGATTTATTATCTGAAAAACAAAATCAAGCTCCAGACCAGCACCTCGTGGAGTTACACAGGAGCTCCTGTCACCCTCTTGTGGTGTAACGTGTAGTCCGTTGCTCCAAACGTCTCCTAAAACCCTAAAGCTACGTCTTCGGTACTCATCTTTCTTTTCGTGTCCGAGCGATCGAAACTGATCCTGCGGGTTGATGGTATGAGACACGCCTCCATACACGCCTCCTCCACGCTAGCTAAAGAAAATGGGAAGGAAAAAGGAATATTTGGGATTCTCTTCATCAGAGAGAGTGTGGGTTAGATTATAAATGTTTGAGCTTCTCTGGGAGAGAGAGTGTTCAGTGTGATGCTCACTCTACCATTAAACAATGACCTTTGAATATAAATATATATATTATTGTTCTGTTGCTTTCTGTGCTCTAACACACCAAATTCGCCTAATCAATCATCCAGCAATTCCCAAGCTGTGTGAGAGGAAAAACAATAAAGCATAAGCGCAAGATCCCTTTCAGTTGGTTTCTGAACTGTGGCCAAGTTCATCCAAAGATCTGATGTATATACAGTGTATAAGTGCGTAAGTATTCACCCCTGTTGATGTATATTTAACGTTCCAAGCTGTACCTGAAATGGATGTAATTGGGATTATACTTCATTGAATATATGGATGAATATATGGATCCCAATTTATTCCAGAGTTCTGAAGACTAAGGAGTTATCAGCTATCAGCTATCAGAGTCTGGGACAAAGTTCTGGAAAAAATGTAAATCAGAGTTTGGTTATTAAAAATATCGCAAGCCTTTGAACATTCCACAGAGAGAAATTAATTCCCAAACATGGAAAGAAAACGGCAGAACTGTGACTCTGCCTAAAGGAGGTCAGTGAGCGGGTAACGAGGGATCGCTGAGAGAAGCCACCGAGAGCTATTCACAGGGCAACCACAAGCACAGGAGACCAAACACTAGCAAGGAGCCTCCTGGGAGTGAAGAGTCAGCTCGTGGTGGTGGAGGTGAGCTGAGACGATTCCTCCGTCTCGCTGTGAAGAACCAACCGCTGTTTCTAGCAGAATGAAAATAATCAGATATTGATTTCATGAAATGCCGCTGCAGCATCACCTCATTAACCCTTTCACACAGAGATTATTTAAAACATATGTAGATTCTTGTGATGGTTTTTATTACTCAGAATCAGGATCTAATGATTTTTTATGGTGGTCAACATTGCAGCAGTGACAGATAATACATCACAGTGGCGAATATGTACCGGTATCTTAAACTCCAGTCAGACTGTTCAATGTTACTGTGTTAAAAATCTCAGTTTAACAAGTCGTAACAAGTTACCTGATGATTTCTGAATTACGTTACATCATACTACGCCATCATCGCGATATGTAATAATTAAATTTATCATGCTGATGTTATTAATGGACAATGTTACATTACAGTGACTTAAAATTGAACTAAAATTAAGGGTTTCTTTAAAGCTTACTTACTACGCAGCTTGTAGCCGATCGCAATCAGCTAATGTTACTAGCAAGCTGATTTGGCCTGCAGCGTTCTGAGTCGTCTAAATAAAATAAAAATATATATTAATATATATGTATAAAAAATGACAAACTGCCATCATAATCACTCACATCTTGTTTTAACGGTATGTCCTCTCATAAACTCAGACATTTATATCAGAGCTATGTCAGATGTTAGTCTATAGGATGTGTTAATATGTACTAAAATAAAGAATAATAAAAAAATAAAAATATCTAGTCTGTTATTCAACTAGGGGGCAAAATAGAGCAATAAACTTCTGACAAAATGTGCTGATGATATTTAAAATGTTCATTAGCTACAGAGTTACACTCTGGCTTGTTTTCACATGACGTCACGTGAAAAACGTGTGAACTTTGCTGTCCGCCATTTTGATTCCTTTTACTCTTAATGCTGTGCGGTGTTTTAAACTGTGAATATGCCCATTTGTGGTGTATATGCATGTTCCAATCGACCAGGCAGGCAAAATATGTTAAGATTCTTCAAGTTTCCGTAAGTTATTTACGAATCAGGGCCCCTGAGACTCAGCTATTACGTCTGAAAAATACGTAAATGAATTAAATGAAATATCTTGAATTTCTGAGTATTTTAGGTATTTTAGCTGCATAGTTACAAAAGTGTTGCATTGTGCATCAGAGGAAACAACCCATAAGCATGCCTCTTTCCCAAAGAGGTAACTTTGGGGTTTCACAGCAACAGTGCAATCACAAATGTTATATTTTATATTTGTAACTAATTTAGCTAAACTATATTGATAAATCAGTATGCTAGTCTCGAGTGATTTGCATTTTATATTTCTTATATAAGTGTGGAGACCGTGCCTGCATGAAAGGGTGAAAGACCTCATCTAATACATAGGTCTGGAAATAATAATAATAATAATAATAATAATAATAATAATAATAATAATGACTTTCAGGTGATTATTATTGACGCGTGATTATCCACGCGGTGGCAGCACGCGCGCGTGTAGGCGGTGACTGCGGTGGTGCGCGCGCGCCTCCGTGCAGCGCAAAGGCGAGCTGCTGATGTTCCCAAACTCGTGGTCCTGACCTGCGCATGAGCACGTGCGCACGGCGGCCAGCTGCTGCACACGCACAGTCTAAGCTTTTCTTAAAGCACGTTTTTTTTGTTTGTTTGATTTTTTTTTGCTGCTGCCACTTCACGCTGCACGTTTTCCACGTTTCCACGCTGCTTAATGGAATTTCCGAGGCGTATGGATGAAGCTGGGATTTTCGTGCAGCACCGGGAGGCGTTACTCTGTGGGGTTGCCAGATTGAGCCCAAACCCCTTCATGACCTCATACTGCATCAGTTTGTATATTAGAGTGGAAAAAAATTACAAGATTTTAGGTTAGTTGTTAGATGAAATATAATTCAGTACCAGGTTTAGATATTAAATTCAATACTGTGCTTTATTAGCTCAAGTGAGGTGGATTAGATCAGCCATCGTGTCATGAAGGCCATTTCTAAAAATATACAGGTTAATAGTTAGAGTTACTGTCACCACTACGACATTGATTATTTTCCTGTAACAGCATATATGCCACAGCAATTTGCCAACAATTCCATTAAAAAAAAACAACAACAACTACATGTTGTACTTTTTATCCATTTATAGTTACATTTAATGTTATGGAACATCCTCAAAGCAAGTTCGTTCTTGTTATCACTTATGTTATAGTAGCTTACGGTGTAGTTCCCTGACCAGCCCCTCCCTCCCCTCTCTCTCTCTCTCTCTCTCTCTCTCTCTCTCTCTCTCTTTTGAAGTTAATAAGACATAAACAAACAAACAAACAAAGCACCATGTCACAATTGTGGAATTATCCGTGCAAAAGTGGTGTGAATGTAAACCCTGGTGTGAATGTCATTACACTGTACAGTCTTTAACCCAATTTTGCATTCTCCGACAAAATAAAATCCTAAAAGAATTCTTTGGTCATAAGTTGAGATCGGGACTCAGCAGGTAAATTAGTGCTTTTATGACCAATTAAGCCTGACGTCAGTGTTCTGACTGTGTGAGAAATTTCTGAATTTCTGCTACGATGCTTATCTAAAGGCCACCAATCGGAGGACAGGATACGATGACGCCAATCTCATGGGTCAGCTACAAATATGGTAGCGATGATGGCGAAATTGAAAGGAAACGTACTAAGAAACAGAAACAGTGTCCTTATTACTGCAAGTTCACTTTGAAGAATGGTCCTGTTTACGTGAGCCTGTTTTCAGCACAGTGCCGATTGCAGAACGCAGTCATTTTCTTTCATTACAGGCCCATCGTTCGTCATCGTTATCATCGTCGCATGATAATGACACAGACAACCAAGCGAAGATTCAGCCAGGGTTTTTTTTTTTTGGAGATCATCTCGTACAGTGTCACTCATACGGCTTTACTCTACACACTTCCAAGTCATGAGGGCACGCTTATAGAAAACTGAAACAAGGCCCAAAAGGAGGTAGAAAAGCTCGCGTCAATCTGGCAACCCCAGGACTCGGGCTGGACTGCAGACAAAAGTTGAAGGAGTTTTTGGGAAACAGATGAGAGGAGACTGAAGCCACATCGGACACAAAAGGGTGAGTTCAACAAAGTGATTAGCTTCAGTTCATTGAGATTTGCATTTTCACTGAGATGATAAAACTTTAACTTTAATCCTCCAGTCTTTGTTTTATTGCTGTGTAAAAAGAACATGTTTAATACAAAAGTGCATGGAGTAAAAGTAGTTCAAACTACATAAAAAAGGATGATTAATGTGTATGATGTCACTGGAAGAGAGAAGAATCAGGAATGAAGGATATGGCATATGGTAAATGTCGTATTCTGTTTATATTGTGATTCTCCAATATGCCTTTCGATATGTTAAAGAAAAGTCACTGGTGTATGAAATGTAAATATTATTTTGACCCTTTGATTGCCATCATTCAGTTCGGAGTTTTATTATAATTGTTTCTTCATTATTTATTTGCACATTGCATTTTTTTTCTGCAGAGAGTGACAACATAACAATAATAGTTTAGCTTTAAATGTTAAGACAATGTAGACCCTCAACCACTACTGCGCTCCTCTTTGTGGTGACCAGCGGCTCATCGGGACACATATGCACTAATGGTTATCTTATAGGATGTTTTTGGAAGGAGTCTCCAGTGTCAGTGCTATGTAACAGTCAGAAGTAAAGCTCTTTCAAGTTATCCACCATAGGAACGTCTCAAGACGTGGTTTCAGAGAACATGAGGGAGTGACTGTGTATAGCTGCTACAGTGTAAGTGATAACAGGAACTAACTTGTTTAGTGGACGCTTCGAAACCTTAGCTGTAACCGTGAATGGATAAAAAGTGTGATGTGTCGTTCTTTAATAAATGAAGTAGTCTGACATCGGTAGTCTGTCTTGAGGACTTTCCCATGGTGGAAAACTTACTGACTGTTACAAAGCACTGACACTGGAGACTCCTTCCGTAAATATGAAATAAATGTCTCCTTACAGAAAGCGTCACATCACCTCATGTCAACAATTACACATTGTTCTTTGTTAAAAAAAGAGCGTCTTTGTAATGTGTTCAGTAGCTATAATTTGTGTGAATGAGCGGTTACTATAGAAACAGCAACGTATTACCTAGAGTATTAATTAATATGTGCTGTGCTGGGATCTGCTCTCAGAGCTGCTGTTAGAAGAAAAGTAATCCATGATCCATGACTGGTGTTTGCGCTTCTATGACCCTTGACCTCTGTGGTGGTCCTGGAATCCCCCTTCATAGTGGCAAGGGGCAAATGGGGGCAAAACTGTGCAAATGAGACAGGCATATATAGACAGAGCGTGAAATGTTAACAGCTCCAGTGTTGCGTAACACAAATGCGTAAATGTTCCGTAGTTGCATTTCTATATTTAGGAGTCTGTTGGAAATAGGATTCAAGGACATCTGGAAAGCCTTTGTGACATATAAAATGTACTAAATCTGCTATAAATAAAAGGAATATTTCACCCGGATTGCTAACGTTACTAAGCTAGTTGGGTTAGATGGTATTATACTAATGAATTAACATTAACATCAGCAAATGTTTTGTTTGTTTGTTTTTTTTTCAAATTCTCAGAATTGCCACTAATCTCTTTTCCAGCTGTTTCCTTCGCTAATGAATCAGAAACATTTTTCAAATCCCGTGCACTGATGTGTCATGTATTGTCTGTGTAATCCACCCACATAACAAGGGATGTAGTAGCTCAGTGCAAGCATCACCTCATACATCAGATTTTTTTTTATTTTTTATTATTTTTTGGAAATACATCAGGAATTGAGAACATACCACATATGCACTAACTGCAGAAAGCTGAGCTACAGGCCATGGTATGGTTTCTGGTTTTCTTTTCCAACCGTGTTGTAACGTGTACATTTTTAAAACCTTGTGTAATAACTGCCACGCTGTGCTCCGCCTGAGCGAAGCCCTACGGTGTAGAGATGGAAAGTGTGAGTAATTCTTCAGGGGTTCTTGAGGATTGAGTCTGCCACATGTGCATTTGAGCTGCGTGAAGCTCCTGGCTGTTGACAAGGTTTGACACTTTTAGGGATGCGGTTCATAGTTACTTTATAGAACAGCTCTGACATAATGTGTGTATGAGGGTTGTTTTTTTTTTTCCGGAAAGGATTCTGTTTTTATCTTGACATGGATATTTTAAGGGAACACCTAAAAAAGAATGTAATCAGATTTCCCCCCTTTTCTGACACGTGCCAAAGGGCTATGCAGTAAAGAAAATGACATTCTTGACGCTCCTTTGTGTGTTTTTCTTGCTATTCAAAACTTTGGCATTTCAATTTAGTAGATTTTTATCTAAAGGGACTTTCCTTTCCAGACAGAATCTCATCTGCTGCAGTTGATGGTTAACAATGTCGCTCATTGGAATTCTGACAGTCCTGGGATTTGAACTCAATGAGCTACAAATGCCTTTTTTAAAAAAAGATCTAGTTTCTGACCTGTTTGATTACTGTAAAGCAAAATAAAATGTCTAGTTTTTTTTTTACTACGTAATTCAAAGTAATTACTTAATATTTTGCTTTATACCACAATGCTGTTGAATTCTCGAATCTGATTCTAATACGTTATTGTTTCTATAGTAACAGCTCATATAGTAACACTGCACCTAATCTATGTTGAATAGTAAATAGTTAAGTAAGAATAGTTAAATAAAGAACAAATAATGCATAACGTGATATGGTGAAGCTTTCTTTAACAAGATGTTTGTTTAACATTTATGGAAGGAGTCTCCAGTGTCAGAGGTAAAGGTGTAAATTTAAATCTCACACCCCCGCCCCGCCCCCACAAGCAACAACAAGCAGCAAAACAATAAAAAAAAAGTTTATGAACGATGTTTATACTTCTATACATTTATAGCTACCATTTTCGCAGATGTTCCACAACATTAAATGTATTTATTAACAGAAGAAAGTATGTCATTCTTTAATAAATGCAGTTTGTATTTGTTGGTAAATTGCTGTGATATAAGAGGAATAAAAGACTTTGGGACATGGTGTTATAGGAAAATAAGCAACTTGGGGTCGTAACAATAACTCAGGATGCAGCCCATTGTTGATTATTTTCCAGTAACAGCACGTCCCCAAGTGCGTCATTCCGTGTGTAATGAACAGCTTGTTTTTTGAGAAATGTTGACTCTTGGATCCTTGCTTGGTACAGTTGCACTAATGTGCCTTTTTTTTAAACTCTTTTTTAATTTTCAGACTTTCTGGACAAACACCACAATGCTGGCGCTCTGGTCTCTCCAGTGCCACCTGCCAGTGTTAGCATGCATATGGAGCCTGTGTCAAGCCCAATACGAATATCTGGGTTACCCCCATGGTTACCCCCATGGTTACCCCCAGCCCGAGCAGGATCACTACACCCTTCCGCAGATTCCCACTGATGTGCCAAGGATCCAGTTACGCTTAGCCGGAGAGAAACGAAAGCACAACGAGGGACGTGTCGAGGTTTATTACGAGGGCCAGTGGGGGACCGTTTGTGATGATGATTTCAACCACCACGCGGCTCAGGTGGTGTGCAGAGAGCTCGGGTATGCCGAGGCCGTCTCCTGGTCACCTTCCGCCAAATACGGGAAAGGAGAAGGTATGATGTCGTAGCTCATGACTAAAAAAAAATGGCTAACAGAAGGTACTGGGGACTAGGTAGATTTTGAACTATTATAATTAATGTTGGTGTGGTTGATGTTTGCTATGCCCTTATTTCACATAGAAATGCTAAACTAGTTACCTACCCTAACCCTAACCTATTTAATATTTGTGCACTGGTTTTCTCTGGTTTTTCAGGCCGCATCTGGTTTGACAACGTCCGCTGCACAGGGAAGGAGAGCACCCTGGCGCAGTGCGACTCTAACGGCATTGGTGTGTCCGACTGCAAACACTCAGAAGACGTCGGAGTCGTCTGCAGTGACAAGAGGATCCCGGGATTCAGGTTCCTCAATCCAGTTACCAACTACATAGACGTAAGTGCACTTTTTGTGTGTGTGTCTTTGCTTCTCTCAGCTTGGCGGAGACACGTTGTCCTGAGGCAACAATTACTCTGCGTTCCCAGGCTTGTAGGCTTAGCATTAATAGAGCCCAAGCCCATAACTGTTCAGTCACAGCCGAGTTCGCTGACCACCATGAGATAATGACGAAGGCATGTGCACTATATTTTTACACCAGAGCTTATGACTACATGATTAAGTGTATTTTGTAAAATAGGGCTGTGCAAACTGAAGAATTTCTTTGTTGACTAAAAGGCCAGATTTTCAACACTCCTCTTGAAAAAAGGGTTGAACAGGGTAGCAATGATATGAGATTTTTTATCTGACCTCTGTAGTTAGTTGCAGTGACTGTAATTCCTTTTTTGAAGAGCGAAGCCCGTTTTGGTCCAGGTTTGCTCATTAGTGGGAGCCGGATGACGCAATTTAATTCTGACTAGTCTGGCATGTCAAAGTTTTAGGCTATAATTCTGCTATTTAAGCTGTCTAAGACCACACTGTTGTTGTTGAACTGGAAATTGTTTGCTAGAGGAGCTAGCATTGGGTTTTAAATTCTGCAGAACCTACAGTACTACCACTGGTATATCCTTACTGATTTGTAAGAATTAGCCAAAAAGAAAGCAGGGACAGTTTTTTTTTGGTTGTTTGTTTGTTTTTTTTTACTCCAAAAGACGCAGGTACAAATTACAAATGAAGCATACACACCTCCAGCTGTCTAGACATCTGGCCTTCAGACTTCATCTAGTCAGATTTGCTTCAGCTGCCAGCAACTGAGCCAACGAGAAAAAAAAGAGTAATTTTTTTCATATCTGGCAACAGACCACACTTAACAGTGGTTCAGAGGCAGCAAGGTCAGCCATAATGACAGAAATTTTGACCACATGTAAGGAAGAACGGGATTAGCATCGAGTGGAATTAGCGAGATTTAATGCCAGCATGTTGAGCAACAGAGGATTCATTAGTGATACTCTCATATAGCATTAATATACTTCATTAAGTGTTTTAGAAGATTATTACTCAAGAGTAGTTCTTTACAAGACCTAGAGAAATATAACTGATGAACGTTCACTGCATGTTAGCATCAGTTCGTCTCGGCATTATTTATTACGTAAGGACAGGATGGATATCGTGTTCCAGTGTGAATTCATCCATGCACTGTGGAAATATTTCCCCGTCAAAAGTTTAGATCATGTCCAAACCACTAACTCAGGCCACGCATTGTGTTTTGGAGTTTGTGTGAATCTGTTGCGACATTTCTTGCATAACTTTATGCAGTAGTGATGACTGAGCTAGTCTGTGTTTGTGTGGAGAAGGGCTTTGGCAAAGCGCTCTTCCTTGCTGGCTAACTGCTAATACACTGTGCTGCACACATGCATAAATCCTCTGGTAAAAGTACAGCTTCAGAGTCATCACAAGATTAAAGTAGAAAAGTGTAACCTATTAAATTTACTGAAAACGTGAAAATAAAATTACAAGAACGAGTAACTAAGGAAAAAGACATATTAAGTTACTGATGGTAAACTAATGCCTTTTTCACCAAGGAATGTCGGAAGAACATTAGCTAAGGCTAAATAAGGCTAAAGTTTTATTGCTAATTTCTCAAATGATGGTTAGCATGAAAATAACTCTGATGATACAAACAGCTGAAAGTGTACAAACAGCAGATAGCTTACAGTGATGTGTATTAGGTCTCATTCTTGCTGTAACATCTGTTTAGATTTGTTAGGAAATGCAGATTTGATGCCAAAAATTCACCTTTTATTGACTTTATCTAACATAACTCTAAAGCACAGACTATATCCATTGAAACCTTGTTAGAAAGTGTAATATGGAAGTCATAGTGTACACACTGTTTATACAATCTGCCCACTTCCTTCTTGGCTTCTCATTGATTGTTTACCTCTAGTTTACCCAGCCAGGAACCGAAAATACCAAATACATCATAAAACATTGAGCAGATTTTTTATCACATCCTGGAAGAAACCCTCACACCTCAGAGAACTCATTAACCTTATTATAGAGAAAGTTTATTTAAAACAAATCCCGGTTTTATCCATGGCTCAGAGACAGTGTTATCTCAGCAGGAGAATCACTGCAGATCCTGTTGTTTTGTTCCAAACAATGACTCATATGTTCCCAAACTCCCCCGCGTAACCCTGAGTCGTATTTAATGAACTGGTTCAGAGTAACGCTGGATCAGTTTTTCATTTTTTAAATCGCTCTGGATGCGAGTGTGTGAGTGAAACCGTGTGACCTTGGATCAGTGTGGTACACAGAGGGTTGATTTTAAAAACAAAAAATGCCCTGGAGCTGCCCTAGGAACTCATAGCTGTGTATTTGTCAGGCTTTGCACAGCAGTGGTCTTCCACACTGCTCTTTTAAACTTCACAGAAGACGTGAGGCCAAATGAACTAACCTGGATTCAGGTTAAGCCAGACCTTTGACGCTGTCTTGGTGTGCATTTCCATCTTGGACTCTGTGTCTGCTGAACGTTTCTGATGGTAAATGGTTTGCAGTGATGCATGCCCAGGAAATGAGGAGCACTTTAGAGGAACAATCCACCCTAAATGACTTGCTTTATAATTAACATGTGGTTTTCTCTGGCATCAAGGTTTTAGTTTGTAATGAAATTCTGACACTTTTTTCATCGACATGTTGGTCTATTTTCCCTTTGGCTAATGCTTTCCTACGTTGCACAATGAGTTCATAGTGGTGCAGTGAGATTTACCCCTCGCTTCATCTCTATCTAAAGAGAAAGATGCAGCGGCACTTTAATCTTTGAGTCCATCCAGCTCTCTCACCTTGTCTGCTTAAACATTCCGCTCAAACAGACGCTAATACCGCCGCCTAACCGATCCGATTCCAGACAGCAAACTCCACAATCTTTCTTTTAATCTTTCCAAGATTAAAGGTCACGCTTTATGCCCTTGGGCTTTGAGTCAATACATTACAATGACATCCCAAATGGAGATTAACTGCCTGAAGGAGTCTGTCTATATGTCATGTGTTCCTTAAGTATCATGACATCATTCTCTCTCTAGCTTTCTCTTCCCAACCCCCTCTCTCTCATAAAAAAAAAAAATACATGTGCAAATTCTTGAGCTTGCCCTAATGAAGCCTTAAATACAACCTCTAAAATGTGAGACCACATGTGACTCCTGTTTTATTCTCTTTTAACTCTTTTTTTTTTGTACCATTTCAAACTGCTCTTCTGAAACTATCTATTAGCAGAAAGTGATAATTGTCAATGAGTGTTTCTGGTGGTGCCAAAATTTAAGATCATGTGAGCCAACAGAATGTTACCACTTAAGCAGCTCTGTTTGTTTTAAGTAGAAGGATATCAGATGTTAGGAGCAAGTCTGCTAGCATTGTAAAAACATGTTAACGCTTGCTGTAACATCTCTGTAAATTCGAGAAGACCTTTTGCAAGCGGAGACTTGGAGGACGAGTGGTTTCCAGTGGAGTCCTCAGAATCTCCTAGAAATTCTGAGTATCACTCATGAGTATTCGATTGGTACCACATGTTGGGAGCCTAAGGGCAGACTTTATTCAGAAGTAGTGCTCAAGGACGATAGAGACCAGACTGTTTGCAACCACACGATTACTAAACACCATTGCTATGGTCACTTCAAAATCTCTATTCCTCAAGATGTGCTACAGCTCATTCTTTATGCTAGGGCATGTGAAACATGATATATTGAGATAACTTCATTCAGCTGTTAAGAGATGACATGCCTTTCACTCTATCACACACTCGAAACAGTCCAGACGTGACAGATAAGATAAGCGGTCAAACGGTCCAATGTGGCATCTAAACCTTATGCAGGCTCTCATTTCAGCTAAAACATTTCACTCAGCATTTTTGTACATTAGCTTGATTGTCAAGTGTTAAATATCTTTATTCTAGAAATCTTAGAAGCTCCACTCTCAGAGAAAATGGTGCTCTATGGGTTCTTAGCATGTTTCTTTGGATTGTTCTAGCTTTCTAAAGAGTTCCTACCTGGAAGCTTTTCTGTAATAGAAACTCTCTGTTGTACCTAAA
>CM074968.1:2173859-2186856 GCA_037577455.1 Pangasius macronema | reverse complement strand
ACCAAAATGTATAAATGGCTCTTTTAATGCTTAACTGCAGTCTTAACGCTGTAATTGTGTAACCACCCGAAGTACCGGTTGACCACAGATGTCCATGGATGTTGGTTATTGGATCTGCCTAGCTTATATATATAGGTCCATATTAAGCCATTTGTATAGAAGTGATATAAAACCGTAATGATTGTCTTTGCTGAATCCTCAATAGATTTATCAAAGTTTTTCACTCTGGCCACATCTGGAAAAAATATCTTTTTTTAATGTCTTTGTATTCACTTTTGAGGATTTATATAATATCATAATGTGAAAAAAAGTGAATATTCAAGTTATAATACAGTTTCTTATAAGTGCTATTAGAATCGTAAGCCATGACTCATGTATGATCCCGATATTAGGATCCTTCCAAGGAACAAAACACTTCAGGTCATGCTGCTGTGACTGTTACGGAGTGCTAACACTGGAGACTCCTTCCATAAATGTTAGATAAACATCTCCATACAGAAAACCTCACCATATCAGTGATGATGATGCATCTTTCTTTGTTAAATAACAACATGTTCTTAATTTGTTTATAATCAGGCTTGAATTACATGGGGTGTCCACCATACAAGTCCCCAAGTATGATGTTACTATAGAAACGATAATACCTTAGAATGAGTGCATTCATTTATGATTTGCAGCTGTTATAGAAGATTAATCATCTAAAGCTGATTATAGAAAATGAACATCTTCTGACCAATCAGAATCAAGTACTCAGCATCACTGTGGTATAATGTATCAATGTGTCATGTGGTAAACCAGAGTTAATAAGCAGAAAGGATGCTCTCGCAGCCCGGTTTCCTTACAGCTTTGGATTTCAGATTATTTTGCTTTCCGTTTGCTGCCTCACACAGTAGAGTGTGACATGTTCATTTCAGCTGCTGTGGTAAGGAAAAACTTCACTAAGCTTCAGGATAGCCATTATACTTGTTCCAGATGGGCATGTAGGTGGTGCGTCTGTGTGTGTGTGTGTGTGTGTGTGTGTGTGTGTGTGTGTGTGGGGAGGTCAAGCTGTGGGAGGCTTAAGGCCTTTTTTCTGCTGAGCACAGCCAATTGTGGAGTCCCCAAAGTTCTCAAACATAACCATAGACAAAGGAATGCAAATAAACTCACTGACCTTCTCACACCAACGTGTGGTTAACATCATTTCACAGAAAGCTATTTTCCATTCTTTCAATTCTATTAGTTTCCATTCCATTCTAGTCATGTTAGCATTGCTTCCCACTAGTAGGTTTACTATGTAAGATGCTGTGGTTTGGTAACAACGTATCTTACAGGTAGATGTTTTCTACTGCACTTTGTCTCATGACATAGGGAGTCAAT
Source organism: Pangasius macronema (assembly GCA_037577455.1). Taxonomy (NCBI): domain Eukaryota; kingdom Metazoa; phylum Chordata; class Actinopteri; order Siluriformes; family Pangasiidae; genus Pangasius; species Pangasius macronema. Next base: position 2,185,497 of record CM074968.1, on the reverse strand, counting down.
GTATCACACCTAGCATCATAGGCTATGTTAGTATTAATGGATCTGGGTTGAGTACATGGGAATCCGAGCAGAATCAGAGGCCAAATTTTTCCCCCAAAAGATGGTCTTGAAAGAACAACATGGTATTGTAAAGAGGAGTTTAAAAACAACAGCATAAATGACACTCGGTTTACATTGCAACATATTTCAGCTTAATGAGCTGTAAAATTAGTGTTCGCCTCCAGACCTTTCCTCCTCCACTCCATTTTCTATCCACTCACATTCCTGATGTGCATTGCTATGAAATGTAAGCTGCAAAATGGCTCATATCGTTGGCGTTGTCTCAGATGAGGAATGCTGCGACCAGTCGCCTATTTCAACATAATGAATCATAAAATTCTGCAGTAAACTGGCAGTAACAGGAGTTCCTTGTTGTAATGCACAGCACTGACGTTAAGTGGGAAACGTTTCTGTGCCAGGAACAATTTCTCCAAAGTATTTAAAGTTAATGTAGCCAACAATTAAGGTCAGTGGGTGCCTGTTTGCATGATTGTAAATGCATATGACTACTGTCCAGGATTATCTGTAATTTATTGTTTGGCAATTTTAGCAGTTTATCTTTCTCTTTTCAGCATTTGACCATCCAGGTGGAGGATGTACGCATCAAGCCGATTCTGTCCTCCAGAAGGAAGCGAATCCCTGTAACCGAGGGCTACGTAGAGGTCAAAGACGACGGCAAATGGAAGCAGATTTGCAATGAGGAGTGGAGTCCCATGAACAGCAGGGTGATCTGCGGCATGTTTGGCTTCCCTGCTGAGAAGAAATACAACACGCGCGTCTACAAGTCAGTGTGTGCTGCATTTTCTAAAGATTTCAATACTATTTTCAAATATTCCTAACCCAGCAGATCATGCAGTGCTTTTGAAGAGACATTCCACAATCTCTCCATCATAATTCCACAATCTCTCCATCACTATTCCATAATTTCTCCATTACAAGTCCACAATCTCTGTATCACTGTTCCACAATTTGTATCATTAATCCACGATCTCTCCAAACACCATTCGACAATCTCTCTATCACCATTCCACGATGTTTCCACCACATTCCACAGTCTTTACAGTCATTCTACAACCTTCCCGTCACCATTCCACAATGTCTTCATCACACACAAGATATTCATCATTCCACAGCCTTTCAATTTCCAGGTTTTTTCAATACTGGCTGTTGATGTTGGCCACCAAAATGATATTCATTGTACATAATTTAGCTAGATGCATTAATAGTAAACAAATGTATTCACTGACTCCACTGTAAAGCACGAGTCAAACAGAAGACTCTTTCATAATGGCAAAAAACACAAGCCGCTTTTCCATTCAGTCATTTGGAAAATACTGGCCATGTCTTAACCGCATGCACAAATCGCTGAAGTCCTCGTGCAGCTTAGCAGGAAGGACCGTCTCTGATGAGTCGTTTTAGTTTGCCCGGCTCAATTTGAAGAAAAGCCATGAATCTTTGGACGCCATCCCTGCTTAGAACAATTCTTTGTAATTTATTGTAACTTGGAAAAGAATTATAAAGGGCTGTTTCGGGTACATTCCATGATGCATGGCTGCCCGATGTCTCATAAATCTCTGAGCCTTCATTCAGGACCATGTGGAAACCTGTTTGAAAACATCTCGCCAGTAAATAATCATGTATTTAAGATAATGGGGGATCAGATGCCTAGTATTAGCGTTCATTTTCAATGAGAATTCTTTGAAGGTTTCTTGCTAAAATATTAAACGTTCACCAAAGGGTCTTTTTTTTGGTTGCTGCAGGTTGTGTTTTGTGAAGTGAATTATTTTTTCATCTGTGGTTTTAATCACAGAAGCAACTTGTTCTGCCAGTATTTTAGTGTGTCTCTGTAAGTCAATGTCCCCGTTGAGTTTGTTTTTAACACAGAAGGCTTTGAATGGAGTCCAGCGCAGGACATTCCTGTGCTTAGGGGCTAAACGAGAAACAAATGTGGCCTGAGTCGCACCTCCTGCAACACCTCAACACATGAGACGGAGTGTTCTCTTGTTAAACGCTCACGTTTGGAGGAACGTTTGGTTTCAGTGGATCAGAAAACGACTAAACATTAATGCTCTTCCGTCCAAGTTTGAAGCGTGGAGATTTGCGGATTCGATATATTTTGAGATCTGCTTTTGCATCATAATGTTTTAGCATGTGCATGTGGTTTATTAGGAACAGTCACCTGCATCTGAGAACCAACTGACTAGAAAGGAAAAAAAAACCTTTAAATCTAAAAGCATTTGCATGGAGGAATGTGGTGGCATGGCTAACATTTCAGATTGTACATTTTTCGAAATCCTGGCATTCAAGAATCAGTGCACTTCAGCGAATCAGTGACAATGAAAGAAGAAATGTTTGTTTGAAGGTTTGGCATGGTTGAGATTGCATAAGAAGAATAGTTCCTTCTGTCTGCCTACGATGGGCCAGAATAAATGACTGGAAAAAAATCTGTGCACATCTGTGAAGATTTAGACAATTTTTGTTTTTCAGAACTGGAATTATGGTCCATATTGGAGATTGTACAGCTTCCTGAATCAGTATTTGTATCACATCTTTATAGAGGAGGAACTCTTGGCTGTGTCTGGCATCCTGGAGCAGAAAAAGAACCAAAACTCAATGCAAATCTGTGGGGGAAAAAAAAAATCTTTTACATAGAGGAGTAAAACATGCATTCCTGCTCCGTGATGAGATACCGGAGCCTGACCCTGACATACTTCCACTCCTGTGTCTCCTCTCAGCCTCCGGATTGGCCTGATCCATCCTGATTCTTTACTTTTGCTGTTGTGGATGGTCCCACAAGGACACCCTAAACCACTTCCCAAAACCAGTTCATTGCTTCAGTGGATAGTCTCACCTTAATATTGTAGATTTGTACTTTAAAACTGCTGGTGGAATTATAAAGACTATCCTGTGCTCATCTCAGGACTCTTATTTACTCTGTCTGTTCATACTAGTCATCTTTTCAACACACATAGTTCTGATATCCTCAGTGGGGATCTAAATGTACATCTGGATTTCTGTAAAGCTGCTTGTGACTATGTCTATTAGTAAAAGTGCCCTGCACCTAATACTGAATTGAGCTGACATGAAGTTGAAGTCTTCTTGGAATCTGCACCTCATCATTGTATTTTAGTTAGTAATTCCATGCCGTTTAGCAAAAACAGATTTTGTTTTTATGCATCTGGATCCAACAGACCAGAAAAATAACCAGAGGCATGAGACTTGCACATACAGGTCTGCGTGGTATTCTCACACTGCCCAAGTTCCTATCATCCCCCAAAATATAAGACCGATTCATCCGAAGTCAATTATGTGAGTTGGAAGACAACGGCAGTTTATTATTCAGCATGGCTGGATTGTTCCATATGAGAGACTATCCTCTGATCTGAGACTGTTCTCTGTTCTCCAAACTCCAATTCAGCTGGTCTGTGGTTTCTAGTGAAATGGGGATATGTCAGATTTTATTTTTTAATTCTGGTGATGATTGATTTTCTCTCTCCAGGATGTTTTCGCGCAGGAAGACGCACTTGTACTGGGATTACTCGGTGAACTGCACAGGAAACGAAGCCCACCTCTCAAGCTGTAACCTGGGACGTTCGCTTTCGTCCAACAACACATGTGCTAAGGGCATCCCCGTGGTGGTGAGCTGCGTGCCAGGCAGAGCCTTCGCTCCAACCCCCTTATCTGGCTACAGGAAAGCCTTCAGACATGAGGTGGGTTTCAGAGCTCTTCTATATGTACAGTTCAGTTTCAGGATTTCAGTTTCAGTCTTCACTAATTTTAAGTGTATGGATTTGGAATTTGTGTTTATGAAAAACTGAGCTTGAGTCTCCGAATATTCAAAGACACACCTAAGGATTGTGCATTGAAAAAAAAAGAGGAGAGGTATTAATGTTGTTGGTGGCATTGCAAGTGTATTTCATGTATTTCCATGACTGTGTTTGACTGATGTGTTTCTTATTTTTACACTGTGGTTCATTTCCCACACAGTGGCTTTTTATGGTAATTCAATTAAACTAGCAATTTATTCAGCTGGAAATGTAACTGTCGGTAAAATGCATATGAACATGATCCAACACACACACACAAGGAGATTGCTAATGATTTCAGCTTCAAAAAAACTTGGGTTATTAATAAAGGAATGTGTTTTCTGGTTACTTTTAAGAACTTTATTCATAATTGAAAAAAAGTTTAAAACCTAAAAAGCGCATATTTTGCTAGTGAGTTAGTGATATTTGGAAAGTTCAGATATAAGCTATTGGATTCTGGAGTCTAGCCCTGAACCTAAGTACTGCTCATGAGCTAAATCATTTTAAAGACATTTTACCTTTCGCTGTCCTCAACAGCTTCCTCAAAACGGACCAACCTTCTCCCAAACCAAAGGCTTTTCACTCAGAACATAGCGCCGGCATTGCAGTACCGTCAGTGTATCATTTACATGTATTTTAAGATGGACATTCATTTCAACTCCATACATGAAGGCTCCGTTCCCAACCCTGCAATTTCGGAGGAACCTCTATGATTACGCCGACATTAATATAAGGGATGGTGTTCGATCGCTCTCAAATTTTGCTCACGCGGGATTTTTCCCAAAAGGATGATTTCACTGACCAAACCATGCGCTTCCAGATGTCAGGACGGCAGCCTGTCACGTTCCCGAGTCCTACTGACCCATCTAAACTCCTCAATGTTTTAATTAGACCATTTTTTTGTAGGTATTTTCAGTGTAGACAATACTGACGGAAATGTAATCCCACAATCTCTTCGCATGCTTGAGGATCCTCCATGTGGCAAGCTGAAATGAATTATTCATACAAAGCAAATCACATCAGTCCTGCACAATATTAAAATTTTTTTACATATACATTATAAAATAATGGGGAAGAAACTATTAGTTTCGCCTCTGTATTCCCCCCTCTGGTTCTGCTCCTCTATAAGTGCAGATGATGTGTCATGGAACCAGAGAGTGGAGACATTTCTTGACTGATTTTGCATCATCATTATTTTAACAATTGAACATTAACAAAGCATTTTAACAGTTTGGATGAATGTATTATAATTTTCAAATCATTTCCAAAAAGTTTTTGGTGAATGGACGGACCACATGTTGAACAAAAATCATCTGGTGGATTCCGAAGCATGAGAGAAGCTTTTGGTGCTCCATTCCCAATAATATTAGTTATACTGGTGATAATTTAGATGAAGATAAGATTATATAAGTTAACTTATAAGTAAAGTTCAGGCTATAAACTCTATAGACCTAGCCTGGGTTAAAGGTAACCAGTGGACAAGTGTTTCATTCTGTATTTCAGCAGCCGTTGGTGCGTCTGAAAGGAGGCGCGGTGGTTGGTGAGGGACGGGTGGAGGTGCTGAAAAATGGCGAGTGGGGCACCATTTGTGACGATCGCTGGAACCTTGTGGCTGCCACCGTGGTGTGTCGAGAGCTCGGCTTTGGAACCGCCAAGGAAGCGTTGTCTGGAGGTCAACTGGGTCAAGGTTGGCGACGATGATCTGCTTTAATTAGACTCATTTNCACAGTGCTGTTAAATTCTCAACTCTGATTGGTCAGAAAGTGTTGAGTAATTTTCTATAACAGCAGCTCAGACAGTAGTGCAGCTGCAAATCACAGGATTATATAAACACACATTATTATTTCTTTAGTAACAACTTGTATAAAGGCTAATAATCAATGGATTAAACAGTGTGTTGTCTTTCAACAAAGATGTATAGTTGTTGATATGGCTGTAATTTAGCCATATGTCTTAATGTGACGTTTATTTAACATTAAGGAGTGGATTTTTTTAACATGGAGGAATGGAAGGAGTCTCCAGTGTCAGTGCTTTGTAACCGACAGTGTAACACTAGTGCTTTGTAAAGCTGTAACTTTAAGACAGAGCTTTAAAGTAACATGTCAATCTTCATTTTTTTGTCTTATTAACTTAAATAGGGGAAAAAAATGAGAGGCTGGTGAGGGAACAAGGAAAGTTTTTTTTTTAAGTACTATAATACAAGAGATAACAGTAAATAACTTTTATTAGTGAAGAATGATCTTGTTTGAGAAGTGGATTTCGGTTGTAGTTTTTTTATGATTGAATTATTCTTCATTATCCAACTAAACAGCAAGTGTGTGTATGTTACAGGAATGGGCCCGGTCCACATGAATGAGGTGCAGTGCTCCGGATTTGAGAAATCTGTCACCGAATGTGTCTTTAACATGGATAAAGACGCAGAGGGATGCAGCCATGAGGAGGATGCTGGAGTGCGCTGCAACGTTCCTGCTATGGGCTTCCAGCAGCGTGTGAGCACCTTAAGTACATCTACACATACAGTCTTGTTTAAAATGGAGCTGCCTACACCTACCTCTGTACCATTTCTGTACCAAATCTACCAACCTACACTTGTTATCATCCTGACTGCTTTCAGCCAATAAGAACATGCTGTTTTGGATGTACATTCAGAATGATTAAGAAATACAATTTGTTCTCACACAGCTGCGTCTGAGCGGAGGCCGTAACCCATTCGAAGGCCGCGTGGAGGTGTTGATGGAGAGAAACGGCTCTCTGGTGTGGGGCACGGTGTGTGGACACGGCTGGAGCACCATGGAGGCCATGGTAGTGTGCAGGCAACTCGGCCTCGGCTTTGCCAGCCACGCCTTCCAGGTACGATTACCTGACAGTCAGGAATCCCATCACAAATCAGCGAGGACCTTCTCTATTTCAGAACAACGCAACAGTTTTGTCATGCTATCGCGTCGCGATTGGGAGGTCGGTTTTGTTCGGCACGGCGCTGTAAGGAATGTGACAGGAAAGCCTTGAAAATGGAAAGTATATTTGTTAATAAGAAAATGTATTTGTTAAAAATGAAAAGCCTACTTAATCATAATGATGCAAACCAGCTCCAGTTGTTTCAAGCACATGAAGGAGCAGGAATAATTTACTATTATTACGATTATATCATCTTAATAGTGTAGAATAAGCAGTTTTCTGGTGGGGATCAGCTAATTGTCAAGGACAAGGCCAAAACTATAAGATATTCCTATCCTCGTGGGAATGTTTGGCATAAAAAATACCCCCACACTCGCACATGCAGGACAAAAAACATATTTGTTCCTTTTAATCGTTTTATTTAAAAGCCACATTTCATTTGTGACAGTTATGGCCATCTTGTGCTTAGTGTTGGCAGTGGGATCCATCCCTCACTTTCTACATCTTGAACACATCTACACAGAAAACAAGTTCAAAGTGACCTACAGCTAATTATATCTGTGTATCTCTATATGTGATTAATTACCTAACTCATTAAAGATTTAAAGCAGAGTCAGTATGATGCAGTTAAAGCTGATTCGATACGATTCAATGCAATAGAGGATAATAGCTAAGCTCTGAGCATTCAGAGGCCGCGCCTCTTTCACTGGGGCTGTAAACTTCAGGGAAAAGTTATCCCTATCATTTTAATACAGTCCAAAGAACAGACTGAACAAATTTTTTTTTAGAAATTGTAATAAGGACATATTCTGTAACAAAATCTATTGATGATAAAATTCTATCATGCCTCATCAGCAGTGCATGTCGACCAGTGATGTTTCTAACATGTAAAACAGACACATGGCTCCCTCTAGTGGTTCAGTTACACATGTGTAAAAAGAAAAGTCAAATTTTGTGCCCCATCAAACATCCGATAGGTTGTTCTTTATACTCTCATTATATTTTATTTTATTAAACATGTGACATTTAAATTTTTTAATCGCAAGGTTAGCATCAGTGAGCATACAGTGTGTGTATCTGGTCATGTGACTGTGACATCACTGATCTACATGCACTGCTGATCAAGCATGATATAATTTTTTATCATCAGCGTATTTTGTAGAGCGTACTAATGAACCAGCTATATATATATATATATATATATATATATATATATATATATATATATAAAGCGTTTACTCACGCCCCCTAGAGATGCCAAAGTGAACATATCTTGTGGTGCATGTTGCCTGTTTAAGGGCTATAAATACACTGAATACTGTGTATATAAAATTAGTTTCTAAATATAAATTAAATAAGACTCTGTTAAATATAATGAAAAAAATGAAAATAAAATTGTATATCTATGAAAGTGAATATATTTCGATGTATTTTTGAATATTTTTATGTATATTTCTGTATTAAGTAAAAATAATATCATCATCACAATATGACATCAGAATAAAATGCAAATGATACACGTGTGTGTGTGTGTGTGTGTGTGTGTGTGTGTGTGTGTGTGTATAGGAGACGTGGCACTGGCCCGGGGTGGTGAGTGCTGACGGTGTCGTGATGAGCGGCGTGCGCTGCGCCGGTACTGAGATGTCTCTGTCTCACTGTCTGCATCACGGAGAGCACGTGAACTGCCCCAGAGGAGGAGCGCGCTACTCTGCCGGGGTCTCCTGCTCTGAGAGTAAGATCATCACTCATAATAACTTGCATATCCCATAATTTCATCTAAAAAATGATTGCATGTTTTATGGGGTTTTTTTTTAATGACTTTCCCCTGCACTTCCCGGTGCAGCTGCGCCGGACCTGGTGCTGAACCCGGAGGTGGTGGAGCAGACCACGTACATAGAGGACCGGCCCATGTTAATGCTGCAGTGTGCGTATGAGGAGAACTGCCTGGCCTCCACGTCCAGCTCGACTCCGGCCAACTCGTACCGACGCCTGCTGCGCTTCTCCTCCCAGATCCACAACAACGGCCAGTCCGACTTCAAGCCCAAAGCCAGCAGAGAGACCTGGGTCTGGCACGACTGTCACAGGTCAGCCAAACGTGTCACGCAGCACGGTCCTTAAGTCTGCGTCCAGCACCGAGGACTGTTTTTATTCCACCAGTTATCAGGAAATAATACAAAGTCAAAATTCTCATCAGTGGAAGTACACTGGTTAGAACTGAAATTTTTATTATTTTTACTGAAGTAAATTTAGCAAAAATATAAACTCTCTTCCCCCCATTTTCTCCCCAATTTGATCTTGCTAGTTCCCGCCCACCAGCCAGCCACTAACCTATCACATGATTCCTCTGAGACACGTGAAAGCTAGCCAACCACATCCTTTCACACTGCTGCTCATGCTGCCTCACAGGGCAGCGTAACACACTCAGAAGAAAGTCCGATCTGCCCTTTTCCAAATACAGTAACTCATAGATCCTCACGATTGGCTAAGTCTCACTGTGATTGACAAGGGCGAGAGAGCATACGCCCCTCCCACCTAGATAGCACAGCCAATTTTGCTCTCTCGACTCCCAGCTATGGACGGCTGTGGCATTGCTGGGATTAGTTGTCCTTAGTTAGCTTTACATCACAGCACTTCCGATTTCCTAAATTTGAAAACTGTATATTATAATTGGATTGGTTCTCATTTTTCAGACATTACCACAGCATGGAGGTCTTCACTCATTATGATCTGCTCAGCTTAAACGGCTCCAAAGTAGCAGAAGGACAGAAAGCCAGCTTCTGTCTGGAGGACTCGGAGTGTGATGAAGGTTTGTGTACGGCTGTTCTATAATGTCAAACAGTGTTAGTGTTGCTGATTTGCTTCGTTAAGCTGTGTTGGCAGAATGGAGAGGACATGTATGTGGATTGTTCAGGCTGTATTAACTCTTATCTTGTAACCAGGCATTGAAAAGAAATACGAATGTGCCAACTTTGGTGAGCAGGGCATCACAGTGGGGTGCTGGGACACTTACAGACATGATATCGACTGCCAGTGGGTGGACATCACCGACGTCAAGCCTGGGGATTATCTGTTCCAGGTGAGCAGAGTTTTGCATCGTGTATTATCTGAATATCTTTGTTTTGTTTTTAATCGTATAAACAATAATCGTATGCAGCATTTTACTGTAATGGAAAATATCATATGTCATTTCTAGTAGCATTCTTCCCGACTTGTTATAGTTATAGTTCTTACGGTAGGCATGCTACTCCAGAATTTACGGTAGTTTCTCCCATGTTATAGAGAAGGTATACTACTGTTGTTGTTTTTTTTTTTAAGCTACTTGCAAAATAAATCACAGAGTTTTAAAAAGCCGAAAGAAGAAGAAGAAGAAGACAATTTTCCTATTGGATGTTTGTGAATGACCTAATAATATTGGCACATTTGTGATTGGCACAATAGCCTAAATCCTGAGCAAATCTAACTGCTGTTTAATATAAAACTTTGATCATATTAAGAAACTAATCCTCCCTGTTAAAAGGAAATCACTAATATTAACACCAGGTTAAATGATTGTGTCGTGGTGCTGCTTGTTTGTAAAATCCACTCACAGCTTCAACTGCACTGGTGTTTTTCCCCCTTTTGGCCGTGCATCAGGTGAATGTGTGAGGTCATGACGTACAAGGTGTATGCTCATAGGTCACAGTGACTAAGCGAGAATGGTGGTGCTCTTTTAATGTAATGGTTGCCAGAATAAAAATGCCGCAAAAATGAATCTAATTTCACTGACAAATGAATCAAAGTCGACTTTTCGGGCTGTCCTTTTAAGTGTTTTCAGATTATTCTCAAATGTTGGATAAATTTGAAGGAAAAATTCCATGCCTCTTACTCAGAGAAACCATTTTAACTTACAGTAAGCTACTTTAAAAAAAAATACAATACTCTTATTAAAATACACTATATGGCCAAAAGTTTGTGGACACCTGACCATCACTCCCATATCTGGGTCTTCTCCAAACTGTTGCCATAAAGTTGGAAGCACACAATTACATAGAATGTCTCTATATGCTGTGGCTTTACAATTTTACCTTCACTGGCTGGAACTAAGAGGCCCAAACCTGTTCCAGCATGACAACGCTCCTGTGTACAAACCGAGCTCCATGAAAACATGGTGTGTTAAGGTTGGTGTGGAGGAACTCGAATGGCCTGCACAGAGCCCTGACCTCAGCCCCACTGAACACCTCTGGGATTAATTGAAGTGCTGACTGTGCTTCAGGCCTTCTCACCTGACACCATATCACACACAATATCATACACACACATTAATGATATTGTGGCTGAATGGGCAAATCACCACAGCCACACTCCAAAATCTAGTGGAACGCCTTCCTACGAGAGTGGCGGATTTTATAACAGCAAAGGAAGAATAAATCTGAAATGGGATGTTCAAAAAGGAAATATGAATGTGATGTTCAGGTGTCTGCAAACTTTTTGCCATCTAATGTATTATGTGATCATCAATGGTATGAAAATTACATATCACTCTATGTCTGTAGACGGAACCTAACCTCTGTTCTGAACTTATTTTACAGATTGTCATTAACCCCAACTACGAGGTGGCCGAGTCTGATTACACCAACAACATTGTGAAATGCAAGATTCGTTATGACGGCCACCGCATATGGATGTACAACTGCCATATAGGTGAGATCAGACAGTGATTAAAAACCTGCAGTCCATTATGTTAGTGGTAAAGTTTAGTTTAGTATTAATACATACAGTCAGGTCCATAAATATTGGGACATCACAGACACAATTCTAACATTTTTGGCTCTATACACCACTACAATGGATTCCAAATGAAACGAACAAGATGTGCTTTAACTGCAGACTGTCAGCTTTAATTTGAGGGTATTTACATC